>JAGDQP010025143.1:0-10304 GCA_022664845.1 Lepisma saccharinum | reverse complement strand
ATTGTTGAATTAATTTAAGTTAAAGTTAATAAACTGAAAAAAAGTTGATCGACAATCTTGAGAGGCCGAAAATCTTGATTTGTTTTCCCTCTAATATTTTTCGTTCATTCATACCAGGGGAATGTCTGAATGATGCATTCGGTAGGTCTATGCATTCGGTAGGTCATAGGTTCAATCCTAGCGACCGACCGTCCTAACTGAGTTTTTCAGGGGGTCTTCTGTCACACCAGGACAATGCCAGATGGTACCTTCAACTTATGCCATGGCTGACACCTTCCCGCATCCCTTGCCTTCCCTATCCTAGTCCAAGTCTTAGATGCCTGAAGGCCATAAATAAAATATTCGAAGCCTGCTCCCGAAGTTTCCCAGGGTCTCCCTCAGATTCATCAGGGGTATGCCGCGATGTTACGCATTGTTCGATTTTTAACAGATGATGGTTGGGATTTCCCCACTCTGCAAAATCTTTCCTGGAAGTTTACAGATACACTATACCTCTATCCTGGGATATGGACGATCCCAAAATACCGTATAATACCTACCTAACTAATTCTTCCCCCTCGCTGAAAATTGTACAAAATAACACTGATGTTACGGCAAATAAGGCTCTGGCTGATACCTTCCTTATCTTTTACCTAACTCATTCCGATCTGAGTCAAAGATGCCAAAAGCTCGTAAATAAATTTCATGCGAAGCAATTATTGCGTAATAGTATTTTTATAAGTCTGCTCGTTTCTACTGTCAAATAGTTCTCATTTATAGCCGAAGGAATTTCAACTAACAATTAACCTTTAATCATATTTGTACTAATTGTTCACAAAGAGAATATGTAACTGATTCTCTAAAACCTCCAATAAATACGGAGTTTTCCGACAGTTATAATATGAACTACTCTGCCAAGTCCTAAAGACAGTCTATAACTGTACTATTCACATAACAAGCTACAGAATATTAAGTTAGTCTAAAATGGTGCTGTTACACTGTTTTTTAAATTGGGAACAAATAACTCTCATTTAGAAAGGTTTTTTCTTAAACTGCTATTTTTAGCAGATATTTGAAAATAGAAGTTACTCCTATTACTGCTACGAAAAGGTAGTCATTTTAAACAGTGTGTTGCATTGCAAAAGTTTATGTGATATCATTCAGCGCCACACCGCTCTGCGGGCAAATTTCAACTTCTTTCCCGTTTTTTGTCAATACAGGCAAACATATCACAAAGACTTTTGTTCGCGCTTACGCTTCCATTGGTGTTAGGCTTTAATTCATTTATCTGGCGCTAACACTCAGCAATTGAAGACGATGATGATGACTGGTGTTCTGCCTGTGCAATGAGAACCGACGGTGCTTCCCCATTTCCCTTCAACATGATGAAAATGACATTCCAAGAAATAAGCCTACAGCTGAAAGTAAATTCCGAAATGTAGTCATTAATGTGCCTGAACCAGGAATAGAACGAAAAATCCTTCAATCCAAAGCTTTGTATAAAACCTTTATCCGCGAGAAACTATGGAAGACCATTAATTAATTCCAACATAACAAAACACACCCCAAGAATATCACGTTTAGGTACCCAACATGAGTAGTATAATGCAAAAGATTCAGGAATGAATAATTATATTGCTATCATATCATTTTGGGAATACTAATATTATGTTCCAGGTTTATACGAGTATTTCTGGAAATCCTTTTAAAATTATGAAAATACCTGAATAATCAAACATCTCGCACATACTCATAGAATATCCTTGAAATATTTAGATATTTCTAGAAAATTCAAAACATATAACATGAATAACCGGGAATATAGCCTTAGGGATATACCCAAATCCTCACAAGGGTATTTAAAGCATATACATAGACTATAGATGTGCCGTATTGGAACTGTTTTCTTTAGTTGAATAAGGTTTAATTGTTTCGAACTAATCTGCTAAATCAAAAACTTTAAATTACGGAAAAACTCCGTTATTCCGACGTGTCTGGATTCCGCCACTCGAGAATTTTGATATTTTGACTTCTCAATGTTTGGACGTTTCTAAAAGTGGATTTCCAACTTACTTGAATTACGGGACCACAAAAATATAAATTCTGATATCAGAATTCGTTCTACAATTCCGAAATGTTTTGGAATTTCGAACGCGAGTGCTTGTTAATTGCATTTTCCCTGGAAGCTACGTTCCCTCCCTTTTTCCTGAACATTGTTCGCCAAGGTACGTCATCTCTCAGTGAGACATAACTTTCCGAATGAACTTTAAATATAAATTAACTAAATATACCTAAAAGAAGAACAATGAAAACCAAAATTGGAAAAATACCAAGCTGAAAGTATAAAAAAATAGTTTTCTGAACAGTAGAATTAAATATTGTAAAATTACGAATTGTACCAGGACATTCTATGTAATGTTCTTTCTAGTAAATTGAGTCAGCCTTTATTATTGGACGTCACTTTTAAAATTATCAAAGTATTTCAGCCAATTTTTGTTTAAAAAATAGCAATATAAAATATCAGTCTAAAATCGGCAGAAAATGGTACTAAAAATGTAGAAAGCAAGACAAATATTGATCAGTCTCGATAGTATAATGTATTGAAGCTCTTAGAGTACTGAGATGAAATAATCCTATTATCTAACACATATCCATAACAAAATGAAATTCACACACACGTTCATGTGTATGGAGATTTGACTAGATTTTATACGGCAAACATGCACTATCATTAATTGCTAGTTTTTCCTCTTTTCTTTTTGAAAGATTTTATGTTTCGTACGTGAAATGTAAAATAAATATTCAAATACGAGTAAACAAACAGAAAGATATAGGTGTGTTTCGTATCTGTAATTCAACATCCTGCTCAAAGCAGATTAAACAGGGACACAGTGTATGTTACACTAGATAATGGGCTGTTAGAACAAACATATGTTTTTCTTTAATTTACTGTAAGTTTTCCTTTGAATTGTCTGAAATGAATAGATACAATTGATTATACGCTTTGCAAAGTTTGAGTTCATTTATTTTATTTTACTTCCTTTTAATTTTAGTTACTTGATTTTATTTTAATTTTTGTTCTGTTTGTGGATGACAATTACCAGAGCACTTCAAGAGCTGTTTTTAATTGAATATTTACATTTCTGTTTTTAGATATGTTTTGAAAGATGTCAACGCAGATGTGCAAATAAAAATGTTTATATGCTTGATAAACAATGATGTTGGTAAATCCTACGTGAAATTAGTACCAATCAGCTTTTGTTTGACAACGTTTGATTGATTCAGTGACTGTGGGTGTATGAGAGAAGTAGGAAATCTCTTATGGTGCAGGCAACCAGAAAACATAAAATTTCATCTATATTTTCAATTTAAATGAAAATAATAATAATAAATCTGACTTGGATAAGTAAGGTTATTAGGCACCCTGATTTAATCGGAACAGCTCTCTTTTAAATTCTACTCACACTTTACTGGAGCAGGAAAAGACCACAATTCTTTTTCTTACAACATTTTCAGACAAGTTCTTCTTGGTATCAGAATCGTTGTGATGAAATTGGTTGAACAGTATTAACATGAAATATTGTGAAATACTTATGGAGAAATAAATTATGACTGAGAACTAATTATGAATTTTATTGTATATTTTCAATTCATATGAAACTGTATTGATTTAAGAATATTCTTACTTGTTGACATTTTAAAATATTGGGTTTCAAGAAAAAGTAACAAAGGAAAGGACTTCAGTTAATCTTAAATGCTCACTCTGACTACTCGAGACGTTATTTATATTTTACTCAGCTACTCTTATAGCATATACGTTTGAATCAAGTATTCACGTGACCTGATTCTAGCTTGTTATGTTAAAGTTGTGTTGTTGACTTAAAGTAAACGTACTGTAAACTTTGAAGCACAAATATGATGTTAACTTGATGCAAAGTTACTGCAAACGTACCAACTGTGACATTCCACAATTCTATCCTTGCAGCAAGTGTATCCTGGTACACTTGCTGCAAGTTTGTAAAGTGTCAACTAACACCTAACACTTTCGCTTTAAGTTTGTTTCACGTTTAAAGAGGCTTGCAAAGTGTAATGTCAAGCTTGAATATTTGACATGTCGAACAGGTTACAAGTAAGTGCCCAATGCTATTAGGGTATGTACGGTCGATACTGTATTTACATTTTACATTAAGCCTAGGCACAGACATGTTCCATTGCATCAGTTTTGTCGCACCGACTATTGTTTTTACGTTATTAATTTAATACTGACTTCCATAATTCGGACGATTTTCTCCTTCACAAATTAGTCACAATGAACGAGGTTCTACACTTGTTTGTTGGAAAATGGAAGGGAGAATTTTCAATTAATTTGCATCGGTTAGTTGCTTTTGGTTCATTTTTATAGTGGTTCAGAAATAGGCGAAATATTTCCTCATCTATTAAAGTTAAAAGTTCTCGAGGCATCATTTTAAAGCGTGTTACAGTGGAAGAGTATAGCCTGACGCAGTTCATGAAATCCTTACAGCAGCAGTTTCAACTGTGAAGAAAGAAATCAGGAATGACATAGACTACAACAGAGGACTAAAGTTGTGAACGGTTTCTCCGCCCTCTAGGCACCTTCTTAACCTACTCAATCCTCAGATTTGTTGTTATATTATAGTTAGTGAGATAAAATGATGTTCCGATTTCAGACTTAGAAAAAACAGAAAAATGGTAGCCTTATCAGGCCACGACAAACGTACTTTCTTAAATGCATTGACCCGGTATTCATTCATGTGTATTGTTTTCATCACTTCAAGCATTTTAAAAATAAACGTGTATTTCCCGACTTAGATCACATTATAAGTATTTATTCTTATGAATCAAACGTTTGGCCACTCCGCCCGTCATTATGGACGAAGGCACTTTTAATCATGCTTCCTGGTGGTTTTCGGATGTACTCTACTGCTCTTGGTCGAAAAGGCAGTCTGAACCATCGATAGGTTTTCTTGTAAGAAAATCAAAATTGAAACTGTGCCTTGTTCATAAATCTATAAATTCTCCCTTCTCTACTTGCCCCCCCTCTCTCTCTTGCTGTCAAGATATTTGAACTGTGCGTACGTTGCATAATATATCATCAGGAAATTACTAAATCTGAAAGTAACTACTGAAACGTTTCAGACAAAGAAGTTTCAGGTTTACTGAACATTTCCTGGGACCATCAATTTCAGTCAAAAATGTTAGATTTAAACAAGTTCTGTCATAACGACAGTTTGAGCGGGAATTGATTTAATATGCAGATCTATTCCCCCTTGCGGTACTGCTCGTGTGGCTTAGACACGTCTTCTTGTATCAGCCTAAACGTCACATAGCGTAGTTGTGGAAAAGCTGTCCCAGAAGAGGAAAGCCGATCTAGTTTTGTAATTTTACAAAGTAAGTCTTTTTCTCTTTCTTTCTCCTATGCGCACATAGTATTCGATACTTCCCAGACTATCTGCTTGCAACATCACTAGTTGTAGCTATCATTATGCATTGAAATGCTTAGAATTATGAGTTAGAGTAAATGGGATAACTCCTTTATTAAAGCTTCCTAATTAGTGAAGGGTGTTGCTTCAAAACAATTATTATTGTATCGTCAATTGCTACTTCGTTAAACACGTCCACGGTCTGAGCCAAATCATGAATTTCTAACGATTGTTCGTCAGAAAACAATAAAAGTATCACCAACTGGCTCTATTTTATGCTTCTTTATTTTGGTTAATCTTTGCGTTGTCTATCAACTCGTTCTTGCTATTAGGTATAATGAAATCACTGCGGTAACTCAAAATTGTAAGTAAATGATTTTCTAATCTGGGTAACAAAAACGATAGGAAATGTTGTATATTGTAAGTAAAAATTTTGTGTCTGTTCAAGTGTGGGATGGTATGTCAAATCCGTTGGTCTTGGTATGGAGCTAATGGGGTTGGAGGAAAATAAGAAGGAATAGAAGGAAGTTTATGTATATGAGTGATATATCTCTAGCAGGACATTTGAGTATTGAGAAAACCGTGGAGGTGGTGGTGGTGTAATGATTTAGGTAAATGTAAAATGAAATAGTAAACTAACGACTGACCTTCAGCGTAACTTCGTAATCATCTGGGTTGAAATATATTTACCCAACCAATTCAAGCAATTACTTGGTTGCTGTTACAGGTCACACAAAACCTCCCCGTAACATATTTTAAAACGTACCATTTGAAAACTCTTTGCCATACTAAGACACAGAAAAAAATGTCGGTAGGACCTCCCTGGGAATTCTCACAAATGATCGAAAAGTTTGCCTGCCATTCTGTCTATCTTTGTGCTTTAGCCCCAAATGGTTGGTACCAGGGGGGTTTGCTGATCAATTTCGGGCCCCATTGGGATTAAAACGCTTATTTTGAATAGGAGTTACCGTTTTCGAGATACGGAGTCTACCATGATCCAAAATCTACCTTTTGTATGAAGACTTTTTTTAATAGGCTGCCTTACAAAATAAGTGCTATCAGAACAAAAAAAACCTCCGGGGTAATGGGAAAAGTGATGCAAGAATTCTACACACAAAATAAATGATATCAATTTTTCGAGTGATTTTCGTTTTTGTCATTATACGCTTCCGCCATAGTGTCACAAAGAAAATCATTCGCAAAATGGATATCACTTCTTTTGTGAGCAGAATTTTTGAATCACTCTTCCCTTTACCCCGAAGGGGTTCCTGTACTGATATTTATGAACAAGACATTTAGTGATACAAACATGTCCATTACCTATCCAAGGATTTGAGTGGTACCGACACCGATTTGCAGTAAATATTTCAAACATTACTTTATATTGATGAACTGATAGTGCAAAAGTTTACTGCATATCAAAGGTTTTCTGAAGTGAAACACAAAATGTATTTTTTCCTGAAACATTAAAATTGAGAGATATGCTATGTTTGCACTAACCCCCTCAATTACAAATACTGATGTAACACTTTTTGATTATTATAATCTTTCAATAGAGTAACGAACATCCTCTAAAGGTATTACAAAATACCATTACGATTCATGACTTCTTCACAATTTTATTCATCACATGTGGTTGAGAGAACATAACGTTCATAATACACAATAGGAAAGCAATTTAAAACTGTATAGTCTATTTTTTCGGACCACCATTTACCACTCACATAGCAAGGAAATCCATCAGCGTCCTCAATGGATCTTATTACATTAGAAGAAAGCACCATATATTGAAATTCATCATGTTCTTGGCCTGTTTTCATGGTGTCTGCTTGAATCAGGAACTATAGAGCTTTCTGCTAAACTTTCTATTGATACTATATGCTGCAATGGACATTTCCGGTAGTATTTTTTTTTTTTTTTTTTGCAAAAAGAAAAAGAAAAAAATATTCTGTTAAAGTAGACAACCGAAAATAATTTCTTTTCTTTCTGTGATGCATTTTTAAAGAGTAATACCGCTTTGCTTGGAAACAGTCTCAGTCTTGCACTTGATCGGGCGCCTCCATGTTATGACGTCATCAATCTGGGACTGTACGTCATTAACATTTATTAACATTCAGATGGTATTTGATTTGTTAGTATTATTAACAAGAGATAGCAAAAAATGATCGAAAGAGATAAATAGTATAAGTGGTAAATAGCGTTTCTGTATGCCTTAACATGTCATTTAGTTCGTTTTATTCATTTAAAATGTTTTTTTTTACTTTTAATACATCTTTAAGATATTGATATATTTTGGTAGCTTCGACACTAATTTATAGCAGCTCTTTTTTCATGAATAATTCATAATATGTCTTCTAATGACCCTCTTCAGAACCTATTTGAAAAGAATTACCTATTTTTTTCTGTAAAAAGAATGTGGGCTTTTAAATCCGACAATCGTATACTTTTTTTAATGAATGTTAGTGAAGCATTTTTTCTAGAACTTAAAAGCATATGAATTAATCGTGCTCGTTACTGCCATCTGTTAACAATTTAACGTACTACTTGTAGACTGTGAATATACTGAATAGTTTCAATATGTCATTGTAAAAAATAATTATAAAAGCATGTAGGAAACAAAAATGTAAATTGAAACTATTTCATTGAAGTTACTCTTGACTTTAGTGAAGTAAAATAAAACACGGCCTTTGATATGATTGGAACAGCTTTAGGTAAAAGTATAAAGAGTTTTAAAAAGTTACATGCGCTAACCAATTGCTCCGAATTGTCAAAACATCAAAATTGACACAAACTAGCGATAAGAAGAGCACTGCAAGTTAAGACTGCCCCCTATCATTGTTTCGAACAATTTCTGTTATTAAAAACATGTTTTGGTGTTTTAAATTATTGAACTGTGTTCTGATGATTTGTACATTAATTATTTTGATAAGTGATTATGTGAATGTTCTTTCTCTTTCATGTCTTTTCGTCTTCAAACTTCTGGATAAGGAACGTAACATCGGGAGAAGCATATAGCTACGGAGATAGTACGAATTGATTACGTCAAACCAATCAGATGATTTTCGTTGTATGACGTAGGAGATTGAATTCTCAGTATTTCATGCTATATTTCTACGTAACGGAAAACTGTAGTTCTGAAATTTCAAAAACATTATATATTATTTAATCTTATGTACACAAACAAATTGTAAAATATATAAGGACGGTGAAAACGGAAATGTTCATTAAAGACTTTGTTCCAGCGGTAAAGCAACATAGCATCTCAAAACATTCCTTGCTTTAACAATGAAGCTAAATCCTTCTTAAAAGGCAGATAACACATATGGAAATTGGGGAAAGCCTTTCCAACTAATATTATGTACAAATGGTCCTATAATATTAGAAGATACTGCAAATTAAAATTAAGATAAAATATTATGGTTATATAGGAAGTATCACAACTGAGACTACAACAGATCCCAAACGCTTTCGGTTACTAAGCAATACAGAAAGAGGGTCTTGCGTTCTCATTTGGCATGATACAGCATGTGTATCTGGTGATTACAGGGTAGGTCATTTCAACAAAATCATTTTTAAGCAGTTTAGCTTCTTTCGGTGTTCCCCATTTACACCCCTACCTCTATCAGAACAACTGCTGAGGAAGTTTAGTCGCTTCCTTTTTCTTTTCCATATTGCAGGTCTTTACCACTGTTAAAATTACCCCGAAAGAGACATGGTCACTTTTTAGTTATTATTTTCGAAATTTCAGTCAGAGTAATTTTAAATGATAATTTATAGGTACTGAATCCCTGTAGTAGAACTACCATATCGGGCCGCGAAATTTTACTATAGAATGTAAGGGGATTGGTTATGGTAAAAGATAGGAAGCATTCGGCAGGTGAGATTCTATGTAAAAATCAGTATCAAGAAGGAGTTGCTGTTAAAAATTAAGTAACCTATAATCACTTGTAAGCTATGATTTTTTCCTACAATCGAACACTAAACGAAGATTCTTTCCAAACATTTTCACACAAGTTAGGGTGTTTAATAGGTGGCTTTGGCAACCTAGCAAACAAGACAAAATTTTGCGGGAGTGAAGATAAATCTTGGGTAGTCCCTTTTACTTAAATCAACCAAAGTACACAAAACACATTAAATCTATCATATACGTCGTTAAAGATTCGATGCGAAGTTGAGTCCAAAGAAGTTTGTAAGGACACATTGTGCACAACATATACAAAAATAGACATCTGATCAAAAGGCAACTTATTTTAAGTGTACTAAATACTAACGTTTTACAGCTTACTTTGGGGTGTAGGTGAATGAAAAATTCAAGTAATTTCAGTTAAGTTGAATAGTAAATTTAGACAGAAATCTTGTGCTCACTGAATATGATGATGGAATGTTAGTAGCTTCCGAAGACTCATTTCTAGATAGATTGTCATCGACTTTAGAGAGGGAGACAATTCAAGACAGACAATGATAAAAGCTAGTCTTGTAATTAGCTTTCCTATGGAATCTGAACACTTTCCAGGTAGAATGCAGACCAAAAACCGATGCAGATTTGCCGTTGCCTTCAATTGAATGCAAATTACAACCTTTGGACAGGACCTACAGCTTAAAGTGGAATCTTCGGTATTACGTTCAACGTGTTCAAGCCAGAAATCTAATTCTGGACTTCATTATTATAAGAGGCAATGAAAACTGGTTATTCACAAAGGAAGGCTTGTAAAGGCTAGCTCAGTATGATATGCTCATAATTGACAAATTCAGCTATTCACTATGTATATCCACCAGCTTACACTTTACGATAGGTAGTACTGCTTACTTTAATAAATCTTTTACAACATACGTCTTCACTCGCCCATTCCCACAATACCGTTTTAATATTTAAAACAATTCTAC
>JAGDQP010025142.1:0-21798 GCA_022664845.1 Lepisma saccharinum | reverse complement strand
CAATTTTGACTGACAGTTTTAGAAATACTAAGATATTTAGCATGTCAGTGAAATGATTACTGTTCTTTTACTATCTGGTAAAACTACAGTTTTATCTTAACAAAATGGTTATTTTGAGGTCTTAGTAGCATTGACAATGGAGTAATCTTACATAGTTTTTGCATATTTCCTGTTGAAGAAAATGATTGCACTAAACTGTTGATTTCATACACTAAAGGTGTAAAATGTGAATGAAGATACTAGTACAAGGATTTTCTCTTCTGGAACGTTGGAAAACAATAATGAAACGAGCGTGTAAGTCTCCTTCTATGAAGCATGAAGAATGAGATTATAATGGGAACGTATTGCCTATAATTTATTATGTACACAAATATTTTATAGGCAGAAAAAGGTAACATTTTATGACTAATTAGTCCGGATTTATGTTTGGTTACAACTATTGATAGTATGAAAACTTCGAAGAGTGTTATGAGATCTGGTAAACACACATAATGCAATACTAACTGTATCTGCAAGGTTAAACATGATGAAATATATCCGTGACTACAGATGACAAATGCATAACTGTGGTCTCTAACTGCCTCTAAGTAAAATGGACGTAAGAAATTGATGCGTACAGGGAAAGAAGGGGGAATGTGCATGGAAGGTGATTTCTCGTAAAACGCATTTTTAAAGTTCATCTCTTCCATTTACTCCCATGAATTTCAAATTCTTAAAACCGCTATAACTTGGTGATTTTTTGAGTTTTAGGATTCAAACATACTGTGCAGTTAGTTGCCATGGTGTAATACCTGTTAGGAGTGCAAACTCATTTTTAGAATTGCACATTTCCCCTTCTTTCCCTGTACGCTTCAATTGCTTATTTTCATGGCAGGAAAGCCAAGATGACAGTGATCTGGGTGCGATTCCTACAATACCGGCAATTGGTTCATCGCAAGACGCAAGTATAATAAATAATAAGGCAAATTAGCAAATGACTGGAATCATACCTCCATTTCAGAAATTTTACTCAAAAGTTGTTCACAATTATTTTGTTTCACAGTATAGGCTATGTTGTTTAACTCTTAATGTGTTTAGTAAATTAATTCTCTTATATCTCACCCTCCACACAAAATTTACACAGTTTATCAATTACGAGGTATTCCTTCCGCTCAATCACGATCAGCTATACCGGTACTGTCGATTGAGTCTGTGGTGACAGTTTCAAACATTCACAACTATATTTACAGGTAGCGATTCAAACTTTCACGTCAGATGGATTGAGATCGAAAAGCATTTGGTTGTATCGATAGATAGTTTGTTCAAACAATGACGATCAAGAAATGTTAAGTTGTTTGCCTTAAGTGGCAATTCCAATTAAAATGCTGAAATGAAGAACTTAGATGCGAAAGCATGTAACTGATATATTTTTAAATAAAAGGTTTACCTTTTATATTAAACACGAAATATATGTGACCTTAACAAGTATGTCGGTTAAGTACATCATAATCGAAATTGTATTCGAAAAATGTAGCTAAGCGAAGTTTATGATTGGGGCGAGGGGCGCTGCTAAGAGGAGTGTCTCCCGCTGAATGTCAATTTCATGACAACGAAATGTGGGGAATGTCAGCTTACACTCCTTAATCATAAACATTCCTCGAATACATTCTTTGCATATACAACGGCTAATGTTACTATCACAAATCGATATTTACGTCATTAACGATGCCTCGTAGTTTGAGCACATATAGCTTCGAAACTACACATTTTTCGAAAATACTTGAAATGTTTTTTTTTTGTGTGTGTGTGAATAATCATCTTTCCTCACATCTGCATAAAGACCTAGCTGTGTTAATAAACAACAGCTTACGTCTAACTACTTTCTGCTTCGATTCTCCATTACAATAACATAAAATCCTCGCAGGTTAATGATGCAAAAATAAATAAATAAAGTTTATTTCATTGTTTGTATACCTATATCAAAATCCTACTTAGCACGTGAATTTGCATTAATATGCAGAAAATTTATTTTAGTGTTTCTCTCAACGAAAAAGTCAGGTATTCCGTCAGGTAGGTCAGAAAAGCACAAAATATACCAGCAAGCTGTCTCTGCAAATAAGACTCTGCTAATAACCTACATTGGACAGATCCAAGGAGAATCATTGGTGCAGGAAAGCTTATGGTATTGTAGGGCGTGATGGTCTCTGGGTCATTTTTCAATGACAGAATATTTGCAATAACTATGCAATTGCCACATGCGACACAGGGTCTGTATAAAATGCCGTTGTCCTAAATTATACACAATGTGACGTGAATTTCTTCCCCCAGACATCAAAATAGACTAGTCTTTCCAACGTTTTTTCCCTCGTATTTGAAAAAAAAAAAGAGAGAGAGAGAGATTGGTTAGATTCATTCCTTCATAACTTTCCACAGGTTAAAGTTACGTTGAAAGCAAGTACAACGTTGTATTTCTAGTGAAATTCTAGTATAATTTCGTGTTTCTCATGCCGCTATTCTTATTTAGAAATTTTAAGTTAATTTCAAGATGGCAGCCAGAAGGTGTGCGGGCTTTACAGCTAAGGTGGGCTAGGTGGGTTTACAGCACGTTCTCATCTTTAACATTATATTACTTGTATCTGTAGGGGAAGTGAGAAGAAGTAATAATGTCCAAAGCGGTAGTTGGAAAACATTCTAGCATTTGACTGCTGAAATCCATGTATAGATGGACGACAGCAAGTCTCCAACCTGCCCCCCTTGAACTGCTACAAAATAGCGCCGTAACCTCTAGACCACGAGAGCTTAGTTTATCATTATTATAATTATTATTGGTAGTGGTAATAGTAGTAGGACGAGGAAGAGGAGCTTTACTAGTAGTGATATTAAATAAGATATTGGTATTTAATATACTTTCATATGAAAGTTTTATCTCGTATTTTGTGCTAAATGAAAAACAGGTGGGTAGTGAGAAATATTATATTGGAATGAAGTTTGCTTGGCGAGTGACCTCTGTTGTTCACCAGACAGAGGACATTCCATCTTCTTCTTGTTGGTTCCTCTCGGCTTGGGCTTCCAGCACGCACTTCCGTCAAGCGATGTCCTTGGAATTCCATATTTCTGGTAATGAGAGAATACAATAGACTGATACAGTGATAGCAATCATCAGTATTGACGACAGGAGTAAACCCCGACGTGTACCTGAACAAGAACAATTAATTCTTATTCAAAGTGGTTTGTCAACTCCGCTGAAGAAGTTGAATTTCAAGCAATATCTTAGGGTGAAGTACCTCAAAGACTGAGAGACAGAAGGGTGAACGTATTGTCTATCTTAATTAACAAATAGCTGAAATCTGTAACTTGAATAAAGGTTCGAAACATGAAGGTCGACAGATTTCGAAACTTATCAAAATACTTATTACGCTGAGGCCTTCACATCTAAGTAGATTTCTAGAATACACTAAAAGATCCTAACCACTACCCTTTCAAACTCTTTGCTTGAAAGCATCGTAAGAAAATCCAGATTGTATCATTGGATTTCATTGTTATTTCTTCATTGTTCATTCATTGGATAGTTGAACATTAATGAAACTTCTAGGTAAAACAGAATATTAAAAAAATAAAAAAAAATAGTACGGTGGCATTTGTCATTTCACTCGATTTTCTTAGCAAATTTGATTTTTTTTGCGCAAGCTTAAGGTATTTGGTGTGTAGAATAAGAAACAGTTGGGTGCCAAATTTTCCGCATTAGTTCTCACGTATTCTTTTTCAATGTGCTTCATGCGGCCTGTTCAGCCTAATGCATGCACTTTTAAAGAAATATTTATCTCTTTAATCCCCCTAACACGCATAAAACGTCCAAAAATATTCTCATAATTGTTCTGGGGGTCTTGCAATCCGTTTATATATTTCACGCTGGGCTCGTCCCTCCCATTGGCATCAGTAGCAGATTCTCTGTTCTCTTAAGGATGTGTGCGTCCATATACATATCTGTTCCCTCTATGATTTGTGTGGTGGAGCCGACCGTAGTAGTCGTGTGATCTTAGGCGCCAGGCCAACATCTTCAAGGTTCTGGGCTCGAATCCCGGCTGGGACATGGAAGTTTGTCGATTTTATAAACTCAACAGCTAATGGAATCATGACGGGCAGAACTTATTCGTTACTAAAATGGCCCAAATATACAAAGTTTGCCAAAGTTTTTATCGTGTAGTGGAGTAACATCAGCTTAATACCCCATTTGTATATACGTATTTCCCACCTCTGTGGCTACTAGTTTGCCGTATTTACTTACAACTAAAAGTTTAAGACTTTAACCACTTTCATCTTTTTGTGTATGGATGTGTACAATTTTTGCATAGTGGGTTATAATAACTCTATTTCTATATGAGTTTATCAATTTTAAACATTTCAGTTAACTATAGTTACAGAGACATTTTGGTTCCCTTTATTTGGTTTGAGTGTTTATTCCTTTATTCGAGTTGTCTCTCTCTGTATTTGAATGTTTCTATTTAATGGTCTCCCTCCCGCTTGTGATCATGTAAAGCTCCTATGAACTCCACAACACAATTCTTCAGTTGATTAACCTGGTGGATTTTATTTCCTGTTTTCTGCCACAGCTTTTTATCTCGTGGTTTTGCTCAGAATTTTTCATTAAAACGTTAGTTTTCAAATTTGTCAGTTTACTTTTGCTCATGTATTTGGATATGAAGTTAATTTAATTTCCCTATGATGGATTTCTTTTGGTAGAAATGTTGTACGTTGGTGAAAACTTTTTGTATTAGATGTTGTTTAAAATGTTTGGTCTCTTATACGCGATTAGTCGCAAAGTAGTTTTTTTGTCGAGTGTGCGATAAAAATGTTGGCTGCACTATGAAGTCTCAGTTAGAGCAGCATATTCGCACTTCATGTGAAAACAAACAAGTATGAAGTGACTGACCCAGATGCAAGAGGATTCTTCATTCAGTATGTTTTACAAGGAAATGTTGGAAGCAATGATTCCCTTGGAATAAAATTCAAGTACCGAAGTTCCGGGATTTCCTAGAAAAATATTATGGCCCTAAAGTTCCTGACGAATCAACCCTTCGAAAGGGATATCTTCCAGTTTCCTACAAAGAAGCTTTAGAATCAATTAGGGCAGAAGTAGGCACTTCCTATGTATGGATTTCCGTCGACGAGACAACTGATGCTTTGGGACAGTATGTAGCTAATTTCATAGTTGGAAAGCTAACTGCTGATTCTCCATCTACACCACATCTCATTGTATGCAAAGTTCTGGAGCGTACAAA
This sequence comes from Lepisma saccharinum, assembly GCA_022664845.1. Classification (NCBI taxonomy): domain Eukaryota; kingdom Metazoa; phylum Arthropoda; class Insecta; order Zygentoma; family Lepismatidae; genus Lepisma; species Lepisma saccharinum. The sequence goes on along the minus strand of JAGDQP010025142.1, from coordinate 16,540 downwards.
TCATTCCAACATAGCACGTATTGTGAATAGTAGTCTTAAAAGTGTTGTATACGGATGACGTACAAGAAGAGAGAGTTCTTATGTACACAAACAGTACGTCATACATGTTAAAAGCTGCTACGGCACTTAAAGTGTTTTATTCTAACTTGATTCACTTCACTTGCATGGCACATGCTCTCCTACGCGTTGCTGAGGAGGAGAGAAGTAGAGCAAGAACCTACGGTTCCTACAATAGAACTGATAAAGAGGGGGAGGGGGCTATTATTTTCGCTCTACGAGGCTGAAGTATCTACAATGGAAGCTTTAATTTATTGTTTTTTACTCTTTCTATAGTTTATTTAATCACATTGCGGAGTTTTTGAGATGACAACGGTACTAGTAAATTTTGTCAGCTGTCAAAGGGGTTACTTTGGGATGAATAGGTATTGTATCCCCTTGCACACGGCTTGGAGGGTTCCAGCTGTCTAGTTGATTTTTTTCAGTAGTGAGGGAATGGTGATGATACCCATAAATTTTTATACTTCGATAGAAGATTATCAAAGATATTTCTTAAGATGCATTTCTAAGATATTTCTAAGTTTTTTGTTCATTCGAATTATATTAATAAAAAAGGAGAATTCTTATAGATTGTAGTTAATAACAAGACGTCCCAGGGATCTTTTAGACGAAAATCTTGAGACATCTTTAAGATGCTTCCTTAACCTTAAGACGTTTCTTAAAATTTTAGTGCCTTATTACATGTGGCAGGGATAATTTTTGAATGTGAAGAAACCATAACGAGGTTTGCTAGCAAACCGAACTCGTTAATAACTAGACGGAAATCTTGAGACATCTTTAAGACGTTCCTTAATGTTAAACTGGTTTAAAAGAGTATAAGAGTACTTATCCTAGAAAACGCGAAACTCTTTAATAAATTTTAAGCCGTTATTGCATGTGAGTGGACTAGTACTTGATACTACATGTGAAATGGACATTGTAGACGGCAATCTGGAGACATCCTTAAGAAATTATCAAGGACAACTTTTAAGGAAGTGGTTTCAATTAGGAGATATACGGGCCGAAATGCGACGAGATGACTGGAGAGTGGAGGAGACTGCATAATGAAGAACTCCACGGACTGTACGATTCAACAGATGTTGTAAAAATAATGAAATCGCGATGACTAAGGTGGGCAGGCCATGTAGCTCGGATGAAAAAAAAACGAAGATTATATTCTATCCTGGTTGGAAGGCCGGATGGAAGGAGGCCATTGGGAAGACCGAGACGTCGTTGGGAGGACAATATTAGAAGAGATCTTCGAGAAATAGGTGTTCGTGATGGAAACTGGCTTGATATTGCCCAGGATAGAATCCAATGGCGAACGTTTGTTACTACGGCGATAAACTTGCCAGTTCCATAAGCCATAGAGTTAGTTAGTTAGTATTCAATTAGGAATGGATCCTGTTAACGAGGCGGAAGAAACTTGAAATCAAATTAGGTTTGTATATATAATGTACTAGGTATGTTCTTGTTCGTCTATTTGAAATAGTATTTGATAAAATATGACCTTCTATAATAAGAAATTGTCAAGATGCTATCGAAGGAAATGCCTCTAATTAGGAATGGAGAGTGTTAACGAGATGGGAAAAGTTTGGAACCAAGCTATAATCGTATACGCAATGTACTAGGATCGCTCTTAATGATCTACCTTCCTTGGAACTCCTTAAGAAATTGTCAAGAAATTATTCAAGAAAATGCTTTTAATTAGGAATGAAATGAACTAGGGAGACGGGAGAAGTTTTTATGCATGTTAGGTATGTGTAATTGTGTATACAAAATGGAGTAGAAGTGTTCTTGTTCCTCTTTAACGAACATTTAATGATTTAAATGTGAATCTCTTTAGTACTACTTTAGAACTTCTTAAGAAACTGTCAGGGAACCTTCTAAGGAACAACTCAAGAAAATGGCATTAATTCAGAATGAAGCGAACTAGGAAGACGAGATAAGCTTGAAATCAAGTTAGGTATGTATATGCAGTGTAACATGTATGATTTTATTAGTTTCTTTTCATTGGAACTCCTTAAGAAGCTTTCAAGGAATCTTCTAAGGAAGTGATTTTGATTCAGAATAAAGTTAACTAGGAAGGCGGGAGAAATTTGTATCCATGTTAGCTATGTGCCTATATGAAATAGAGTAGAAGTGTTCTTATGCCTCAATCCTTCGTGGAATTTCTTAAGACCTTGTCATGAACAACTTCTAAGGAAGTGCCCAAGAAAATGGCTTTAATTAGGAATGAAGTGAACTAGGGAGACGGGAGAATTTTGTGTCCATGTTAGAATACTATATGGAGTGTACTTAGGAGTATCCCCCCATTCGGTGGATATATCTTATTTATCTACTTTCCTTGGAATTTCTTTAGAAATTGACAAGGAAAACTTCTAAAGTGCCTAAGAAAATGATTTTTAATTTGGAATGAATTCAACTAGGGATATGGGAGAACGATGAAACCAAGTTAGAATCGTGTATGAATGGAAAATAGACTACTCTATAATCTCCTAAAGAAGGTGGTCATGTTTTAAGGAGTATAGTTTAACTATAGACCTACAGTTTAATGCATGCTCCGAACCACTTCGATCTATACTCACCAGTACTCCAAGCCTCGAGACCTGATTACAAATTAAAAGTGGTTATGATTGCAAAATGGAGTTAGTCGTTTAACTTAATTGTTGAGAATCATAGCTATGAAAGCGACAGCTCCTTTATCCATAGACCTTTATTAATTACTTCGAATTTTCGAAAGCAAACACACACACACAACATTGTTACATATTTGTTTGCAACAGCTTGAGTAATACCGCGCAAGTTGCAATTTGTGGGATTGACTAGAGAGTAGATATTGTCATTTCAACTTACCATACCATTTGCCTGTTGTTACTTAGTTTTTTTATATGTCTCTAACCATTTCAGAATGAGAGCAGAGGTAGAGAATGTTGGAAGCTAGATGCCATTTTATTTGCTACATGTTTATGTAATTATGACCGTACAAAAGAAAAACTTGTACTACACCTTGATATATTGCCCCTTGGATGTCTTTAGCTGAGTGATTGGAATATGATAGGATGAGGAGCACTGCATGAAACAGAATGCCACAAAGATAATATTTGACCCGAACAAAGCACATAGCATATGAACAGGCATCGACCCTACCTGTTCCTGAGGTTAGTTGAGCGCAGTGCCGCTAAGCCACCTTGGTTGTAGTTTTTTTTATCGAAAGATATTGTAATACTTTTGCAGAGACAAATTTTTGTTGCGTTTACTAATTGAGAGGTGATAAGAAAAATACTACCTTAATTTTACTCCTTTAGATAGCTTTGCCCAAGCTTAATGCATAATGACAGAATGAAGAAGAAAACGAAAGAAACCCATACACATGGTACTTGTTTAAAAGAAAACGTACATGGCACGAGTGGTGATCAAATCTTGGATTCCATGTACGTAGAGTGAGCGTTCTACATTTAGAGCGACCCTAGGTTTCTTTTTATTCAAAGATATTGCAATACGCTTAAGGATTTAGGTTTCGCATATGTATACATGGAAATATAGATAATAATTTAATAGTACCATTAGGCATCTATGGCTCAGGCTTACTATTTAAATTGCTATAGGACTTCCTTGCTCTACCAAATCGTAAAAAATACGATCTTGTGATTTTGTCTTGAGTAAAATGCAAAGCTTACTTACGCTCTTGATTACATTAGAATCTAACTTTAACTATTATGAACTGAACTTGTGAAGTATTCGAACGATCAAATTGAACATATATTGAAGAATTTCGAACGTAGAGCAAGAAAAGTGACAAATTACTGTTTTGGTCACGCGAATATTAGGTTTTCACATAGATAACCTCTTTCCCATTCCTACAGACTCTAATTCTTTTTTATTTGACTATCAAAATCAATGTTGTATTTATATGGAAATGTACGTACAAGCAGTCAACAGTCGCATGGGAATTTGATGTTTAAGCCTGGAAATGATAGATCACAACACGAGACTATTTTGAGGCGCTTAAGAGGTTGATATATTTAATGGTAATATACATACGTCACATACACATAGAATATTTTTGCAGCTTTATTACGTGCCATAGTAGTACTAATAATACTATTACATTTTTGGAGTGCAAGTATATTATTAGAGAACTGCAAAACGTATGGTCAAAGTCATTTGGTAACTGAAATTACCAATATTTATTAATTTATTCGAATCTTTTGTTGAGAAGATACCTTTGAGAGACAGATTGTAGTAGTATAAAGAAATGCAGATGACAGATATGCAGAAGTGCGTGGACAGATTTTAGTCATGCTTCTTTGCATTTATATTTCAGTATTCAAACGGAATGATTTCTAACTATCATATTGATTCTGCACTATAATCTCTGGAGAAACACTGACATATCAATTTTTAATATTTGAGAAGTACGTACTTTTCCGGAACGAATGTCCTAACTAGTTTTTTCATTGTACTTTTTCATAAGCAATATCAGAACTTTTCTGTAGAAAGAAGGAATGTCTTTTATAATCTTACATGTACCTACTAGTCATAATATCCTAAGTAATATTTAATTTGTTTTCTTTGACCGTGATATTGAAAGATTAAACTTAAGACTGCAAATATGACAGCCATTATAAGAACCTCAGGGTTTGAATCTGCCATAAACTTAGATAATTTTAATAAGGAACACTTGATAAACTACCGACCCCTGAAGTAATTTCCAGATTTCCACCAATGCTGTGAACAGTCTATGAGATGATATCAATAAATAATTCCATTCTTGTAAAGGCCACATAACCTTGACATTTCTTTGAGTTTTAAATGAAATGTTTAAAATAAAATGATTGATAAAATATAGGCTATCTACCCTACCTCTGCTCCCTTCTCACTGCTGTCTCCCATGCTTTAGAAAACTAATGGGTCAGGATGTTCATATATCACTCACGAGAAAAGACAGGCTTTCCTATAATGATGGAAGTACTCCGCGCTATTGCCTATTGTACTTTGACGAAACATATAACTAGTTTTCAAAAACCACTATAGCATCACAGGAGAAAGATTGAAATAAAGTCAACTTCCCCTTTTATGATTAAGAGAAGAATGTGATGGCGCTCGCGAGATGCTAGAAAGGCGTTCTGCGCATGCGGTAAATAGACTTATAATATGATCGGAAATTTTAATAACTAATTTCATTTGATCTCTGCCTGCTTCAGGTAAAATGCTTTTGTCACTCGACAGAGCATTTATAATATTTACGTCTGTTACTTAGTATTCCACTAAAGATCATTATAACCAGAAAACTGATGTGTGATAGCTATGAAATAGCTAATTTTACATTTTACCCTGAACATGCAAACACAATTTCGTAAATAAAGCGTAGAAGAATCATAAAATTAATTATTGACAATGAAAATCGTAAGATTGCTTCTCAGCGTAAGCGGTCATAATGCAAATTTGTTATTCCTGAAGAAGGATTTGTTTAGAATACAGTTGTTCAAAGACAAAAGATAGTTCGACCTCAAGATGAGGGAGAATAGAAAACTAAAAATTTATATTTGCATACATCCTCCAGCACTATTGACACATTATTTGGATCTTGAAGTAAAGCGCGAGCTATAAGTAAAATAATTCAGCAAGAGACGAATGTGTTCTTAAAATCTAAACTCATTCAAGCATAGACTATTTGTAGAAGTTTTTATTTACTTATAATAATCATTGAATACATTGTTTACTATCTTTTATTCATCCCTGGTTATAGGAGTGACTTTCCATTAACGTAGAGCATTCTTGAAGCTATACTTATATTCTTGTCAGGGCTGTATAGTGATTATATTAATCACATTATTAATTCATCAACTTAATTTTAACGATGCATGAAATTATTTAACTTTCCAATAACGATATTAGACGCTTCAGCGAACTTGCATTTGTGTAACTGTAAGCCATGAAGAATGAAATTATAAGATACAAGCTTTCCTTGATATTGCTTTGTTGTGTGAATTCTGCATGTATTACACAATTTAACATTATATCATAATTGATTTGAATATATGATCAGATTAGGAAATAGTATACATTTATACATCAGTAATATGTACCTTAAATGTAACATTGTCCTCTAAGAAAAAGTTTTTTCGTTTGAATTTAGAACATTCTCATCAGTTTGTAAAATATTTTTGACGTTTAATTCTGAACGTACCCGCCAAACAAGATATATATATATACTATCAGAACTTTTGAATATAAAACCAACACATGCATTTAGGCTTGCATCACGGAGTAAATAGTTCATTGAGAATTGGAACAAACTCTCAACTTATTCGATTAGATTATTAATATACTTTGGCTCAGCTCTGATAGTAATTTCGCGAACTTCTATTGAAAAGTGACAGTAAGCTTTCTTATGTAAGCTGACAATTTCAAATCGTGCATCGTTGCCCGCACCGCACATTATTGGTAGTACATGATTTTGCAGCCACTGGTCAACATTAACATTATTCTGATTATGAAAAAAGATCACTATAGTCATCATCTTCTGACATCTCTAATTCATCACTGTGCAATAAACTAATTTTATCTTGCTCATCAACATCATACGCATCATCGAACATCAAACTATTATCACTACAGTCTTCCATATTACTGTTACTAGTCTCTTCTATTGCATTTCAAGATTCGTCTAAAGCAAAGAACGATATTGCATCATCTGGAATTCGACTATCAGGATCTGTGAATAACTCACAATAACTTCAAGCCAATTCTTTACCTTCAATTGTGCTAAAAACACGTAGTGTCCTAGATATATATCTTGAGAACTCACACAACTTTGTAACACGGCTTCCTCTGTTCCACGGGGTGAGGAAACAGTGTTGCACTGATAGTGTTGCATTGTCAGATGGTGGAATGTTTTCTATCTTTCAACGACACACTGGACGAGAGTTTGGTGGGATTTATCTAAAACTTAGAAATGTGAAAAGCTTCTGCTGTTTATGCAAATCATTAAAATGTGTGTGAATGTTGCAAGAATTTTGAAGTGACATAAGAAATTATTTCTTTAAAAAATATTCTCGAAAACAAAGTGCGAGAAACTTTAAATTACATCAATGTTTTAATTTTATATGTCAGTGTTTTACTTTTAGGATGATAGTTTTGTTTTACAAAATCAGTGTTTTGAAAATACAAAATAAGCGTATTGCTTTGCAATACTAATATCTACAGAAACTTGTTTCAAGAAATCAGTTCATGATTTCATGAAATCAAGAAACGCGGATGGCTGAGTGGGTGGGCGTGTTGGAGTAAGTTAGTGAATGTGTGAGTGAATAAGTGTCAGTTTGAATAAGAGTGAATGAGTGAGTGAGAGAAGTGTCGTCGAGTGAGTGAATGATCGAGTGATCGAAAGGTTTCTTGGGTGAATGATTTCTTGGGTGAACGATTGAGTGAATGTGCAGTTGTGTTATGGAATGAACTAGCATGTGAGTAATTAATCAAGTTACTGAGTTATTGACAAAACGGGAAGTAATTGACAGAATAAGTGTGACTGAGTGTGTAAATGAGTGAGTGTATGAATGAATGACTGAGTGAGTGTGTGTCTATTGTATGTGTGTTCTAGTGAGTTAGTGAACGTGTGAGTGAATGTCAGTTTGGACGAGAGTAAATGAGTTAGTGAAAGAGAACCGTGAATGAGCGAGTGGGTGAATAATTTAATGAGCAAAAGGTTGAGTGAATGTGATTGCTTGGGTGAATGAGTGAGTGAGTGAGTGAATATGTAGTGTGTTTGATTGAATGAATGCGCATTTGAGCAATTGATCGGGTGACCGGATGAATGAGTGATTGAAAAAATGAGTGAGTGGCTGAGTGGGTGAAAGAGTGGGTGCATAGATGAATCAGTGTGTTTTATGTGCGTTCAATTGAGTGAGTGTGTGTGAGTGAATAAGTTGGAGAGGAAATGAGATTGAAAGAGTGAGTGAAAAAGAAATGTGAATGAGTGAGTGAGTAGGTGAATGATTATGTGAGTGAATTAGTATGTGTGGCATATTAGTATGCGTGAGTGAATAAATTAGTGATTGAATATGTGTGAGAGAAAGTGAGAGTGAACGAATGGCTGATAGAAAAGTGTCAATGGTGAATGATTGAGTTAGTGAATGAGTGTATGTATGGTGTAGGAGTAATTGAGTAAGTGAATGAATGAGTTAATAGTGTGAGAGTTAATGAAAGAGTAAAAGAAAAGTGTGGATGAGTAAATGGCCGAGTGATTCACTGAGAAGATATGGTGTGTGGGTGTTTGAGTGAGAATAAATGTGAGAGTGAATGAGTGAGTGAGAAAGAAGTTGGATTTGTGATTGAGTCTGAATGATTGAGTGAGCGAAAAAGTTGAGTTGATGAATGATTTAGAGTTGACGCGAGGATGAAGAAGTGAGTGAAAGAAAAACAGGGATGGGTTATTGAGTGGGTGAATAAATGAGTGAGTGGCTGAGTTGAGTGAATGTGTAATATGTGCGATGTAATGAACGAGAGTGTGAGTGAATGAAGAAGTGACTAATGGGCTGAATAAGTAAGTAAGTGGGCGAATTAGTGATGAACAGAATGAATGAGTGACTGGGCGGGTGAATGAGTGAGCGAAAAAGAGAGTGGGTGGATGAATGACTGATTAGATGTGTTATATGTGCTCGGATGAATGAGTGAAAGTGTGAATGAATAAATGTTTGAGTGAATGAGAGAATGAGTGAGTAAAAGAGAGGTGTGGATGAGTGAGTGAGTGGGTGAATAATTGAGCAAGTGAATGATTGCGTGTATATTGTGTCAGTGTACGAGTGAATGATTGAGTGAATAAGTGTGAAGGTGAAAGAGTGAGTTAAAGAGAAGTGTGGATGAGTGGATTATTGAAAATATGAAGAGTGTATATGCGGTGTGAATGCTTTTGTGAGTGAATGAATGAGTGTATCAGTGAATAAGGTTGTGAATAATTGTGAGAATGCAGAGTGAATGAATGTGTGGTAGAGAGTGAATAAACGTGTGAATAATTGTGAAAGAGAATAGTGAGTGAAAGCTAGCGTAGATAAGTGGATTGGTGGGTGACTAAATGAATGAATTTGTGTGGCGTGTGAATGAGCTAATTAGTGAGTGATCGAGTGACTAAGTGGGCGAATGACCGTAAGCGAATGAATGTGTGGTTTGTTTGTGTGTGTAATTGAGTGAGTGAATAATTGTGTGAGTGAATGAGTGAATAAAAGTGAGAGTGAACGAGTTAGTGAAAGAGAGCTTGGATAATTGAGAGGATCAATGCCTGAGTGAGTAGGTGATTGGAGACTGAATGAGTGAATGTGAGTGGATAAGTTAATGAATGAGTGAGAGGATTAATGACTTGGTGAGCTAGTGAGTGGATGACTGAGTATACGAATGAATGAGTGAATGTCAGAAAATGAGTGAATAAGTGGATGAGATAATGAGTGTGTGATTTAATGAGTGAATGGATGCGTAATTGAGTGAATTAACGAATAGCTGAGTGAGTGAATGATTGAGCGAGTGATTAAATGTTAGGGTGAATGAGAGAGTGAATTAAAGAGAGCGAGGATGAGTGAATAAGTGTTAGAGAGAATGAGAGTGAATGTTTGAAAAAGAAGTGTGAATGAGTGAGAGAATGGCTAAATGAATGAGTGAGTAAATGTATGAATGTGTGCTGTGTCTGAGTACGCGAGTGAATGAGTGAGTGAATAACTGTGAGAGAGAATGAGAGTGAAGGAGTGAGTGCAAGGAAAGTTTGTTTAGATGAGTGAGTGAATGGGTGAATGATTGGTGAGTGAATGAGTATATATATGATGTGCGAATGAGCGAGTGATTGAATGAATAAGTAAGAGAGTGAATCAGTGAGTATATGAGAAGTGCTGTTGTGTGAAAATTGTAGAATAATGGAGCGAGGTAAGGAAGTGCGTGAGTGATTGCTGGGGTAAATGTGTGAGAGACCGAGAGAATGCATTTGTAGATATAGGACGGAGTGAATGAACATTTGAGTGATTAGCCGAGTGGCTGGGTGACTGAATGAATCATTGACAGAATGAGTAGCAGTGTATGAATATAGTGAATTGATGAATGACTGAGTGAGTGACTGAGCGAATGAATGTGTGACTGATGTATGTGTTTTTGAGTGAGTGAGTGAATGTGTGAGTAAACAGGTGTCAGTTATTGAGAGTGAATGAATGAGTGAAAGAGAAGTGTGAGAGTGAATGAGTAAGTGAGTGGAAGGGTTGAGCGAAAGGGTGAGTGAGTGAATGTGATTGCGTTATTGAATTCTTCAGCAACTGAGTGAGTGAATTTGTAGTTACGTGATGGAGTTAATGAGCATGTGAGTGACTGATTAAGTGACAGGGTGACAGAATGAGTGAGCGAGTGAGTGATTGACATAATGTATGAGCTATTGAGTGGATGAATGAGTGAGTGAATAGATGAAGGGCTGAGTGAGTGAAAGAGTGTGTGTAATGTGTAACTTTGTGCGAGGGATTGAGAGGGTCATAGGACATGAGATTTTGTACATGAGTGTGAATGAATCAAAGCGAAGTGTGGACGAGTATGATTGAGTGAGTGGAAGGTGAGTGAGTGAATGAGTGATTGCGTTGGTGAATGTGTGTGTGTGTGTGAAGTGTGTGATTTAATGAGTGATAAAGTGAATAAATTGAATGGCTGAGTGAGTGAATGAGCGATTGATTAAATGTGAGAGTGAATGAGAGGATGAAGTGAAGATAGCGAGAATAAGTGAATGAATGTGTGCGTGAGTGTTTGAATGAGTGAGTTAATAATTCTGTGAATTAGTTATTCAGTGGTGGTGTTTGAGTAAGTGAAATAGTGCATAGATGATCACGTCACGCCAAAATTTGATGTTGTTCAGCATGACTTGAAACGCATTTTAAACATATGTAGATTTTTTAAAAAAATCCGATCCGAACAAGGTAGAAAAAAACTTAATATCATGTCAAGCCAAAGTTTGATGTTTCTCAGCATGTCATTAAAGTTATTTTAAACACCACATGTAGAAACAATTGTCGAAAAATTGTTCCGATGCGAACAAGGTAGAAATAAGTTTCAGTTATCTCACAAAAAATTGATATGTTACTCCCTGATCTCAAACGTATTTTTAGTATCGTGGAAACCATTTTTTGGAAAAAACAAATTTTACACGATTTCTGCTCAAAATTATTGCAATTCAAGAAGAGGGTTGTTTGAGGTAGAGGAATAATATAGGAAAACAGAACCTTAATAGTAGTTTGAATTTATTAACGTTCACATAATATTTAGTTTGAATTCAGTTTATGTGAGAAAGTTGTTGTGAACGTATGTATTGACGTCGTGTCTGTCCATGTTTATTTCAGAAACATGAATCCAGTTGATTCAATTTCGCCGCCTTCCTGCAGGGACGCATTGCCAATGGCGACGTTATGGTTCGGGCCTGGGCCGAACTGTACCATCTCATGAGTATGGAATTCCAGCCGACGTTGGAGGATGCAGTGAAAATTTTATTTCCCATTCGTATATATCTATTGGAAGAGAGTGTTTGACTGTATGATAGCATGTCAGTCAGTGGTGATTTTTTGGCTCTACACATTAGGGACCATCCGACATTTGAGAGAATAATGGAAGGTTTACTTATCAGGTTTAAACAATTGTATAAACAACGCAGAATTGATCCAGATCGAATTCATGAACATCTCTTGATTAAATTGTTGGGTTGGGATAGCGCCCGAAAATCCATGTTAGAACTCCAATCTTTTCCGGTCCTTCCATTTTGTCCGAAGGATGTTGGTACTCATGTCATCCGTTGTAAAAGGTGCACTGTGGGGGAAAGATTGTCAGTATCATCTCCAGCAGCAGCAGGATCAGGTAGAAGGATCCAAGAGTATACTTAATGTTCAAAACGCGAATACAGTATGTAATGTAGATGTAAATATTTTTACCATCGAGGGAAGAGAGGAAAAAGGATGTATATGACATGTGTCGTCAATTACACTACCACCACCAGCAGCACCCCAGCAACTGAGTAATAGCAGTAGTATGCCTCGGGAAATGGAGGAGCACTGCGCATTTAATATCTCATTAGACCTATTGGATGAGGTAGAAATGACAAATGGACCTGTGGTGACACCTCCTCCTCAACCTATTGTAGCTCATGGTGATGGGAATTGGCTTAAAGGCAATAATATTCCGGATACGTACTTGAACGCGGACATTAGTCTGTAGCCGAAACATACGATATTCAAATTAATATTATCGTCGCGAGAAAATTGATAAGTGGTATTTAGCAGCGCCCCGGCAGATATTAGAGCCCGTCTCCTCTTACCGCCGAGGAGTTGTTGGCTAATATTACCTCTTTCAATGTAGAAGACGCTGCACTGGACTAACTAGCCTAATGAACATTGCGGCGCCACCACTGTGCTACGATTGGGTACCATACCAGGAATGAAAATTCTGAAAATTTTAAAATTATATCAAATTCCGACGACGGTATTCCCATTTCCGTATGGAGAGCAGAGAGATCGTGCTATCGAATCAGGACAGAGTAGTTATTGTTGATGCTGACGATTATGTGTCGGCGCTGTTCTATGCCTTAACAAACATTCTCTCAGGAATTACCCGAGAGGCATAAGGTGGTTTCATTTTAGAAAACAGCAATTCAAATGTAAATAGGCTCTGTTTGTCTCTTGGATGATTTGACACCTCATATAATTTTACGAACTTTAGAAAACGTTTTGAATTAAAACAAAGCATTTGTATTTGGTGAGATCTAAATAAAATTACATTGGATAGACCCCAGAATGAGTCAGGAAGCACGCGAAAGACTCATAGAGAAATTTATTGATAAAGGTCTCTTCCTCCTGGCACACAGCATCACAACTTCAACCGAAGTATACTGCCTGTCTCAAAGTTTGGTCTTGGTAAAAGCAAGGCAGATAGAAAATACTCACTAGTGAGGGTTCAACAAGGTCTCACACATTATCCCTATTCGTGGATTAGCAAGACCAAAACTATGAGTCGGGCAGCTGGCGTGAATGTTGAGGGTATTGGTTGCTGTACCGTGAGAGAAATGAACATGTTTCAACAGCATCTACTGCCCAACTTCCAAATAGTACTATATGGAAACACACGATGACAAGAAAAATACATAAATTTAATGCTGGAACGTCAGCACGCAAACATTTATGTATTCAATACGACGATCACCACTATAGTATGATTCCCTATATCACAAAATACTTGCAAATATACACCTCCTGCAAATATTGCTTGGAGGGAATAATTAATAAAAGTTCCATAAATGCTCATATAAGTGCGCATGGTGTGAAGTAGTTCATGGGATTGAAGACGAGAAAGGTAGAATCGCGTTAGCTAATTGCAATAAAGTTTTTCTTTGAAATGTTTTATCAACCATAAAACTCAATCGAAACGTGGTCGGGCATTAGACGATGAGGTCGAATGTCCCACGTCCCATTTCTTATTGATATGCGACAACAAGAAAAAACATATTTGTGCTATTTGTGTGAGAAACACGTATTACCTGGCCATAATTATTTTGTACGAAAATTAGAACGTCAACACGTTGATAAGTACCTAATGCTAATTTTCGATTGTGAAACGAAGTTACTTGGTCCTAATACGAAAGGCGAGTGAGAACACGAAGTAAACTTAATATGAGCAGGCCATCGTTACCACGACTGTTGGAACGAGAAAATACAAGAATAGCATGCATGACCTGTAGGGTAACAATCAATGAGATTAGTCGCAATTTCATGTTTAGTACGAAGGGTGTCTTTACAAAGCATGTCTAAAAGGTACCCTTCGTTACAGGTTATTTGCATTAGTCATAATGGATCGAAATTTTACATGATTTTGGCGGAAAAAATTGAGTACCAAGGATATAACAAAGGCCTGCATCGCATTATGCAGCTACAAAAATATTGAAATGGTCGTTGGAAATAGATTTGCTTTCGGAGACAGTTATGTGTCGTGTCGGTTAACTTAGTAATTTACCTAAAACATTAGGGTTAGAAAATAACCTCAAGGAAGGCCAATTTCCGTTTTTATTTAGTACCAACTATAATGAAGTGGGCATAGGACCCATCCATAATCTTGATTGGTTTGAACAGGAAAATCGAAGTGTTGAGGATGCGAATGCATTAAAAGAATGGCACAATGTATGTAGTGAAGATTCAGACTACAGATTCGATATGCAAAACCAACGGGTCAAGTACTGCCGTAAAGACATTGTACATTAGCGAATGCTGTTGTGAAATTTTCAGATATAATTGAAGAAGGTAAGAACGGCATTCAGTACTTCCTGGTCTTACATCCCATTGCGAGTTTAGTCATACGAGTGTTTCGCATTTTATATTTAGAGGAAGACAGTATAGCTGTCCGTCCCCCATCGCCATTTCAACATCGAAACCGAAAAAGTAAGAAACCCCTACAGTGGCTAGAATATATGCCCGAAGTTAATAGTGTGGACAGCCGATATAGCGGTAATAGAGGAGAGGTCAAAATTGGCCCGTAGAAGGCGGACGACTATTATGCAAATAAACAAACAAAAGAAGTAACCATCTGAGAATTCGACGGCTGTTACGCACATGACCATAAGAAGTGCTATCCTAAACTGAGGCATAGTGCTATAGATTGGGATAACAAATAACGACGGGCCTGTCACAAAGATAACGGCGTACGCTAGAAAAAACGAAGTATATAAAACGTTTAAGATACAAACTTATAGAAATTTGGGAATGTTAGTGGGACCCCCAAGTGAAGTCGGATAATACCATCCAGAAATTCATTCGAACAGAATGCACCACACTGGATGGAGACCTTATTCACAAAAACGCGTTTAAAGGCGGCAGAACTGAACGCTTCGGATCTTTATATAAACGTAGAGAAAATAAAGAAATTTCGTTTTGAATGTTATCTCATTGTATCCTGGCTTAATGGCGCGCCATCCATTTCCCGTTTGTATGCCCAAAGTAAATAGAAAAGATTTTTTCAAGCCGAAAGACATCAATGGTCTCTGCGACAGCACAATACTACCCCTACAGATTTTAAATTTCCAGTGATTCTATTCACGAGCAAATCAAACATTCAAACTTATGTTTGAATTCTGGCGCACATGCATGAAGCAAACAATAACAATGATTGCAACCAAACCGAGGAACAACGGGAATTTAGGGGAATGTTCTGCACGCTTGAGATTCACAAATCATTGAAATATGGATATAAAATCAAAGAAATCCACGAATTATGGGAATCGAAATTCAAGAAGGCTTTTAGATAAGTACATTGGTAGTTTCTTGACGTTGAAATAAGAAGCTAGCGGATTTCCCCCAGAGTTCGCAACGGAAGAGGCCAAGCAAGAGTACATTCGGGAATTCGAACAGCACGAAAACATCAGTATGGACTATGATAATATTGCATGTAATCTTGGGCTCCACTAGATATCAAAACTAGTTTAATTAATTGTATGGGAACTGGGGTCAACATACCGATTTACCAGTCCTGGGTGTCAATGACAGTGATACATTTTTCAAACTCCTAATATTCCTTCAACATGAGGTATATACCATTCCCTTGGGAGACAAAAGCCTGATTGTCAAGTATAAGAACATGGAGTATGTGAATAAGCTGCTTCCATTCTCTATTGTCTGCCTGGCCGCGTTTATATCATCATGGACACGGCTAAATCTGTATGAACTGATGGAAACCGTAGGCTTCGATAGGATCCTGTACTTATATCCGGATTCTTTCATGTTCTTCATAATAAGAATGAGGCACCTCGTCTTGCGACTGGGAATTATCTCGGGCAGCTCACGAGGTGGATTCAAAAAAGATGGGAAACGATCATGTACATAGGGCTTGGGTCGAAAATTATGCTTACAAACAACGCCATATTAGTACGGGAAAATTGGAAGACGTAATCCAAATTAGGGCGATTAAATTATCTCTTGACACAAGAAAATGCTTTATATCACCTTTACGATTTGGTTACTTAAAAAACAGGAGAAAGATAATCTTCTCCGCGAATATATCCGACGCAAGCAGGGGCTTCTCATTTTCTCAAGCCTAGAAACAAAAACGCATCAAGGGAGAAAAACAAACGAAGACTAATTATATAAGTCGTGATGATCACTGACTATAATACTACCGTAGGTTACCGACAAGACCGAAGGTTACTTTATCCACTTCTTCTTTTAATACCTCTGAGAGTTCTACATCATTTTATCCAGAATTTTCATTTCTTAGTTGTTCTTTAGATAGTATTTATAATGTAATTTGTTACTATTTAAAATTCTGTATATCCCTTCACAGAGGTCTTCTACTTCCTTCTCTAGACATGATGTTATTAGAACATATATTAGTATGATTTTTATACTGTATTTCCTGTTTATGTTAATACTACTTATATGATTCTATTTGAAGTTTCTTTAATTTCTGTGATGCGTGTTTTGAGATCATTATTATTATTATAAAGTTCAAACTTGTTCGGTTT
>JAGDQP010025141.1:0-27201 GCA_022664845.1 Lepisma saccharinum | reverse complement strand
CTTTTTGCATTTGACCCTTTAATTTATTTTTCACCTTTTAGTACACTACATCGTTTTTAAATTTACTATAGATCTTCATTTGCACCCATTACAGGTTTACATTTGTTGTGACATTTCCAACTGTTTGTTTATTGTTTCTCACACAATATTTATCGTTGTCACCACTTTCTCGCCGTTCTTCTCAAGTTTCATTATTGTTTCTGGTAACGTAGTGTAGTATGCGTGAGCTGCCAGGTCATCAGCCAGTGATAGGTCTTAATGCCATTAATTATATCAGAGATTTAGAAAAAACTGAAGCAGTAAAGGGTGACAGTAAATGAGATTCGATACAAGAGGTCAGTCTAAATACTTAAAGAATTAGTCCTAGTCACACTTTTCTCCCCCTGAATTCACGGCTAGGAGACAGCGTAAGGCGACAAAGGCAGCATTGCTATATTTTTTGTTAGTGTCTAATGCCAAAATTTTAAAAAAAAATGGCTAAAATACATTAGAAGGCTTAGAAATAGGTAACATAACGTAAAATAGGGTCAATCTGTTTACACGTCATAGGGTTCAGTGTGTTGCCATGGTTTAATAAAGAGCCAGAATTACCAGTTCAGCTTTGTTAAATACAATCATAACACAAATAGAGACGACACATTACCTTCTGCTTATACATCAATACTTTCACTGTAGCTACCTCAATGCCATCATTGGCTTTCTTCAGTGTCTTGTAATCCTGTCAACCATAAACAAGTTGAAAGAACTTTTATCTGATCATAATTAAATAAAGAAGAATCTAGCCTTAGCATTAATAACAGACACAAAAGGGAAATTACAAAGAGATTTTAAGTTAATTACTTTCACATATACTAAAATAGAAGATAAACAAGTACACATAATACATGTACTAAACTGATTTGTCATTTTAAAATTTCTGCCTTGGACGTAAATCTGTATTCCTTTAAATACCAGTAAACAACTAGTCCCAACATACAACCTGTCAATTAAAATTGTGGATAAATGTTTTCAGTCGTTTAGAAATTGTTTTTGGAAGTTCTTTTCTGATTGAAAAAAAAAAAACGCCTGGTTAGGTGAATTCATGCTTGCCTTGGATCAGAAAGTCTTACAAGAAGGCATAGTCTGGCAATTGTAGTAGTTTGGGATCAGACTTCGTATGATAGTAGTGTATCCTTCAGGTATTAATGTAGACTGGTCGGTTCACGAGCGAGAGATTGCAGGTTCGAATCTCGTCGGGCGTATAACATTTTTTTTTTTAAATTAATCGGGATGAACTTCATTGCGGTATTATTGTCAAAAAGAAATTTAATCCGAGTCAAGGATCTTTTGGTATCCATGTACATTTTTCCACCCGTAGTTAGCCTGGAAAACTCCAAAACAAGTTGTATTCATCAGTCACAAATTGACAAATAAGTTTTATCTATCTAATAAACGAGATAAAAGGACATTGTTTCTGAGTCTCAACAATAATTCAAGTAAACATGAACATTATCTGCATCCTTAATTGTGACGATAATAAGAGTTAAGATAAATTTTCTTTTGTTTTCGTTACCACCTGCTGGTAACAATGTATACCTCAATGTAAACATCAATTGTAACATGCCATTCTTCTTTTCTTCCAGTAAGACAAAAACAATACAATGTATAAGAACTCAAGTAAATAAAAAAAAAAGTAAAAAATTAACCAATTAACTGATACCAAACTGCATTTTCATTGTACTGGAACCACTTTGTTCAAACGTACAATTTTTCGCTTGCTCAGATAATAGCCACTATGATATTGTACTTGGACATAAAATTGTAAAAGAAATTTGTTGAAAATTGTCTGAAGCCAAGAAATTTATAATTAGTAAAGACACGCAACCCAAGGTGTTCTCTTGAGGGGGAGAGGGAATAAAAGAAGAAATTATTTTAACAAGAATAAAGAAAGCAGGAAAAATAAAATGTAATGTTAATAAAAACCGACCGATCTTTATCTTTTGATACGCATAGAAGTCTGCAAATGTTACGAAGGGGACTATGGCTGCTTCAGCAAATAATTTATGAGCACGATTTGCAATGCTCTTATTTTGCATATAATGACATTTGCAATGTAGATAAAGACTCAAAAGTAATTTTGTATGCTGGTATGTTGGTTGGATAATAGTTTCTTCCCAGTTGGAGGTTTTTCTTTTAAATGAAAACCATCGTGATCTTATCTTAATCAAGCTTTGTAAGATATGAGGAAATTTATAGATGCTTCGAAAAGTATTACTGTAGATGACTCGATTAATTGTAGTACTACTATTCATCGGCCGAAGTGGTATATTTTGTAAAACCGTTACTGATTCACCTGTTATATTAACAAATATGCCGGTTTGCCTATTCCTTTGCGTGTGAATTTATTTGCCGTTCTGTTTCTAATTAATTTCTTACTGCCCCCCGTAGCTCAGTGACTTAAGTGTTGCCTTTGTATTCGGAAGGTTCTGGGTTTGATATCAGTGACCGACGATCCTCACTGTATTTTTCAGAAGGATTCCGTAGTCACACCAGGCAAACGACGGGATTGTATCTTCAACTTATGCCCTATCCAACACCTTTCCACATCTTTTCCTCTACCCCCAATCCCGGCCTGAGTCATAGATACCTAAGGGTCAGTTCTGCAATCGACCGCTAAACAGCTAGTCAGCGCTAAATTGAGGGCAAGTTTGATTTTGGCCAATGAGAGTTGGCCTCAACTTAGCGCTGACTAGAAGTTTAGCGGTCAAATGTGGAACTAACCCTAAATGATTTCAAAATTCAAACAAGAGTTTTTTTGTTTTGTTTTTTTAAATTTAGTTAGTGTTTTCTACTGGGTCTTCACTCTAAACCTATCTGAAATCTAGTGAATGGCATCCTTGAACAAACACAATTTCCAGATAAAGGACTGGAGGAGGTAGACGCTATAGTAGATATCTTTCACGGAGCGTTGTCCACAATGTTGGATGGATCGCTCATAGATGTCTCTCTTCACATTGAGACAGCATTGTTTCTTCTTGTTCCTGAAGTGTTTTCATTCACTTCTGATTCTTGCTCTGTTCTTTTCATCCCCAAAATATAAGTGGTGATATGTCGTCAGAAACTTTTAGTACGCCTGCCTAAATGCTAGAGGCGGCTATTGCTATAATTGACAGCAATAGGATGATCTATTGGTGCCATTACATACAATATAGTTACGTAAATAACATTATTATGTGAATTTTACCGCACTTATGTTTCATGGTTCAAGTATAAATTACACACATCTTTATTTTTAAATAAATATATGGGCTATTTTATTATTTTTTTAACTTTGGCCCGTCTCGACTAAATGAGTGCATTTCAGGTTAAAACCTACAAAAATCCATGCCCCGGTGGGATTTGAACTCTTGTAACCTTGTAGATGCTGGCCTAACTTTTCAGACCACGTGACTTCCTCGGTCGGCAATTACGCATGAGAACAAACAATACCTATTTAAAACAAATCACAAATTTTATTTTGACTATTATTTAACAAATTATGGTTAAACGCCTTACATATATGCGTTTTAGTATAGGCATTTGGTAACTAGAAAATATACAATGACCCAAATTGAACTAAAAATTTTACACACCAATACGTATTCAGATTCTTAGGAAAGAAAGAAAAGTTACCAATTGAAACAAGCCGAGTCTCATTCTGTACTTTTCATGTCTGACTGAAAACTACAACAAATTGTTGATTTATGTGCTGAACGCCCCCCTTCATCAACAGGTTGCTGTGACTCGGGCCATTTTCTTTTTACCCTCGAAATTATATTCGTAATTTATAATCCTAGATGACAGAAATAACATATAATTCGAACTTTCACTTTTTAACTTGTTTCAGTAGATAAAATCACAGCCCTCATTTTCACACACCCCCTTGTTTGACTTGTACTGATTTAGAAACCAGAATCTACCAAATTACGTTACGGGTGTTAGCAAAGTTTTTCTTCTTGAATGCTAGACTGGCTGTATAACACTGGTTATTATATTAATGTTCAACAGAAGCCTTCTTTAATATAAATACTCTTATTTTTTTTCTCTCTCTCTAATTCTTTGTAGCCTGCTGGCAAGTAACTACTTCCTGTGCTCTCGTTATTACGTCATTCTCTTGCACAATGCTTGAAATCTTCACCTCCCAATAAAACTAATTTTTCTGAGAGCATTGTCGTAATCTATTACGTTGATGATGTAAATTATGACATATTCTTTGCATCAGTGAGCAGTAAAGTAGTGTATATTATTTCTTGTCACAGCAGGGTACGGAATATTGTGTTGTTTTTTCTGTATAAGAATCGAATAATGTTCAAAATGAAACGCGATCTATTTTTTTCTTTAAGTAGTGTGATAAAAAAATATGTTAGTCATCCCTGGATATGCTTGTTTATTAACTTCTTTTTTCTATTTTTGCTCATTTGTGTTTCACATTTGCCATTTCTCTTTCGATAAAGTGCGATGTTTTATAAGTTTCAATTGTATAAGATTACCAATTTGTCTACTTAAGCAATAATGAGTTCTCGAAAGTATAATTTATCATTTTTAAGTGTAAAACTACATGTTTTTTTCTCGAAGAATAGAGAAAGTGCTAATTTTCAGGATTAGTTTATCTTACTACGTTGATTTTAACGCTTAGGCATAAAAATTAATATCTTGTAGTTTCATTTATCTTTAACGATGTATGATGTATGTTTTGATCCTGTTGTTGTTTGTTTGGACTTTCAACGTACAATCTTGTCTCTTTATCCGCATGTAGCCTGTGGGGTTCATGTCAGGGAACTAGCTCGGCCAAGAGAGTGTGGTCTTTGATACCTTCTTTGTCCTCCCATCTTAGTCTTTCTTGCAATGTGGCGTGGAGATCCCATCTTTCATACACAAGAAGTTTTTAATGTTTAAATTTCACAACCTAAGTCACCGTCGTCCTGTGTTCCAAGTTGCTTTTCAAACCAAAGCAGAAATATCTTGATCATTATTTCTCTATGATGTTTTCCATACCAAAGCTTTGCTTTTATAAACTCAAGATAAAATAAAATAATAGCTGAACAAAGCAAATACGTTTCATTTAAAAACTAAGAAACGTGTAATGATTTCGCCAACTAACTAACAATTAACTTGGCTTCATCAGACACCAAATCACATAAACAACACAATTTCTAGTGAGACAGCCATCTGGTTCCTGATTGGCCCTTGCTAGCCAATCCCATACCGACTACACAAAGTTAATATTTTTAGGTTACACATTTTTAGTTTTTAAATGAAACATATTTGCTTTGCTCAGCTATTGTTTTATTGTTTCAGTGTAAAAATTTTACCGAAACATTCCTGGAAAAAGCTAGGGGACCGTAGCTGCCTGGTATTGGGAACGAGAGAGAGAGAGAGAGAGAGAGAGAGAGAGAGAGAGAGAGAGAAAAGATAAGCGTCAGTGAGATTTTAATCCGGGTTGATCAGTTAGAAGTCAACCATCTTGCCGACTGGACTAATTTCCAGACAGCAAAGTTTTAGGTGGAAACAGTATTGAAGGTCAGAAGAGCGTTGTCTGAATCCCGAGAACATAAACTAAGTTGATCCCACGACTTACCCCACATTTTAATCCCTTTTGTATTTGCCAACTAGGGGTCTAAATTCCCATTCACTGTGAGAATATTTTCCATTTCTTTTAAAAATAAAAAGTAATCAAGATGGCGGCAGGAAATATTTGATCAGTATTCCATTCACGGCAACAATGAGAAACCGTTTTCTCACTCTGCGCATGTGCAGAACTCACAACTGAAACTATCCAGCTCAGCATACGAGAAGTCTCAGCGATTTTCTTTGATTTCAATGAAACTACATGAAATACTAAAACTTCTTCAGAACTTTACTGAGTGTTTGTAGGAAAGTTTACGAAATTTTTAACTGTTCATTTATATAATACTACAGACAGAGTATAATATATATAATATGCTCTGTCAAAAAAGCCAAGAATGTATCGCCCTTGATAGCCCAATCAATTCTACTCTTAAACGGAAATCGCCCAATGATTTATGCTTATGCTCTCTCACACAATCCTTGATTTTAAAATTCTTGTTATATCATTGTTTGTGATAAATATTTAATATAAACCAAAAGAAAATTTGTAATTTTCTTGAACTGTTTTGACAACAAGAAAATGGTGGGGAGGGCTCAGGTTAACATAATTATAGTTTTCATACCATTATAAAAAATTCATTCACTATGCGCTCACTTTACTAAATAAGAATTACTAGAAAAGACATCCAATTGATATCCCTTTTGACATTTAATAAACTAAGCAAATTAACGCGTTATGCTAACACAAGCCCAATTCGAGCTGCTATTGTTTACTAAGCTGTACAGTTTATTAGCCATAAATTTTATTTATAAAACTATTGCCATATCTCTGAGAAACTGAATGAAATTTCGATCGATCATGATAAAATATAGTTGAATAACTACCACTCATTAAGGTGGCTGCCAAGTTAATGGGAGTTATAACAGCTCTTTTAGCTGTTTATGCCAACCTTTAGGGATATCCTTTTATTGCTTATGTACACATGTTCAGAACAATCATATTCTTGTGTAGTAACCAGTTTATTAAAGCTTAAAGAACGCAACGACAATTTGTGTATTTTTTTTTCACAAAAGAAATGGAACCATACGTTCCGTTTAAAGAAGAGATTCCTGTTTTATTAGCAATCAAAAAAACAGGTTCACTTTCTCCACGTTACTTGCTAACTAACACACCTCAGGATACAAGACATATCACGCACGTCCACACATGTACAATTTTCTGCAACGGAAGAGGAAAAAAATACATCCTCCCTCTCCGTACACTTGTTGAGAACTTGTTTTGGACAACTTGTATGTAAAGTAGGCATATGTGGACGACACCCTCAACATTGCATTCAGAGCTGCAATATTATTGGTTATTCTATTAACACACCTAGTTTCCTTTTTTTTTTAAAAAAAAAATCCTACTTCCACATACACACAAATATTAAGATGATTTTTTTTCATTACTGGATTGTTTTTGGATATCCTGATTGACCAGTTGTAGTGTTAAAATGTGTATACACGATTCACATGCAAATTTTTTTGTCAAGCACGCTATCACATTTGCAGACTTACCTTTATTGTAATATATATGTTTTCGTGTGCAGTAGATTCTTTTTTAAAATTTAAAACAGCACTGAATTCGTAAAACTGGAATCAGGGGCAGTGATACTGGAAGATTTAAATATACAACAACATGCAATCTATTTTTTGACTTCTTCTTGGATTTTAGTAAAAAGAATTAGATTTTCTTGTTCCATCGAGAAGCTTGTGCCTTTTCTTAAAAAAAAAAATAAGACTGAATTTAATATTCATATCATTATCACGTCAACTGTTATTTATTTACGTGGGGATTTCATTTACATGAAGATTTTATTTACGTGGGGATTTTATTTAGGCATGGAGATTTTATTTAAGTGGGGATTTTATTTATATGGGAATTTATTTACACGGAGATTTTATTTACATTGTGATTTTGTTTATTTAGGTGGTGATTCTTCTATTTATATGGAGATTTTGTTTGGGAGAGGATTTTATTTATTTAGATGGGGATTTATTTACATGGATATTTTTTAGGTGGGGATTTATTTACATGGAGATTGTATGTGGGGATCTTATTTATTTACATGGAGATTTTATTTACATGAAGATTTTATTTATACGAGGATTTCATTAGCACGAAGAAGCAGAAAAAAGTTTCTAGTATAAACTTTAAGGCGGCCCCAATGACAATGTACTGAAGTGCAGATAATCAAGAAATACCGTAATGACATGTTGTAGTGTCAATTTGAATATTGGTATGGATTCCGGAAGTGAGGGTGAAGAAAATAGTGAGTCAAATGATCAATTCTCTCAGTTTCTATGCGAGAGGTCCCTGGTTCGATTACCGGTGGCAACTCAGGATATTTCGGTGAGGAGACTTAACATCACGAAGAGAATTGGGAATTACTTTAGACAGAAAAGTAGCGGACTCCGGTCTTGAAAACAAGAAAAGAGCGTTGCACTCCTCTCGAAGCGCTTCAAGTCGTCTGGCAGGTAGAAACCCAATTGGGGAGTTAGTGTATTTAAAAAAAAGTATCATGTGTAAAGATTTGTTATTGTCACCAAATTTTAAAACTGTCAAGTAAGTTGAGGCCGCTGAACTGAAACGATGACGTCATAGTTCAGACGCTGACCTGCGTTTCAAACTGAGTACATATAATGCAAAATATGTTTAAAGAAAGGCTGTAGCGAATCCCGATCTGAAATCAGTTATCTTTCTCCTTGCTTTCGTTGACATTACTGAGTGCATATAGGGGAAATGTTCCACAGTCTAACTTCACCAGATAGAAGAAAGCTATGTGGTAAATTGAAATCACTTTACCAAAATCTGAAGTCAGTTTCTCTCTAATTGGTTCTGTTTAGGCCCTATCGTGCCATACAAATTGAGAGCATTAGTGCAAATAAATCGTAATTCAAGGTTCTAACTAAATTCAAAAGGTAAATGGTCGAAAACTTGAAGGGTTGCAATTAAGCACTATGCTACGTTGCAGCTGGCTAGAATCACGGAAAACATTAACTTTAAAAGACGTCCGAAAAAAAAAATCGGACTACAGTTTGCATTCCTTCCTTTCTCATCCCAGGTTTCCTCAATTCCTTGCCGATTTTTTTTATTGATTTATTTTAGTTCAGCACTAAGTTTTGAGTATGATTATTGAAATAATTTATTATGTCGCTTTATTAATTGTAGTCAAACAAACAAAAAAAACACCATTTCAGTGAATGACAAAACTTCTAGTTTCGTGAGTAATACAAGAAGAGTAGTCCATTGGCTTCAGGTCAATGAATACGACGCTCAGGTCATCACGGAAGTTCGAAAGATATTTTATAAGGCATTTTGTGATGGAATCACATTTACATGTACGTGTGAAGTGAAAGACGTTTAGTCCCAAGACCTGGATCTTCAATAAATAATTGTTGGAAAAAAAAAAATCTGATGTGCAATCCAGGAATGTCTTCAAGTCAACTTACAGTGCATTATCTAACGCAATTAATTTCCGACAACATTGAAGCCAAGCGTTTGGCTTCACTGGATTTCATGAATTGGAAGTCCTCATCATGAATTGTAAGAAAGTTCAATAAAATATAGATGGTAATCAACGTCTCGAGACTGTCCGTCTTAATGATAGCCACATTGAACGGGTATGAAGGAGCAGTCGTATGTATTAAGTCTTACGTTCTTACAGGGTTCTATTCTATAGGATTCATCACTTATATTTTCTTTTTCTATTAGTTTATCTAACGTAGAAAGAGGACTAGCAGTCGTCAAATCCTCGCTAAGAATAATAAAGTGAAAAGTCCTATCTAAATTCTGTCAGAAGTAGCGGTACTCCTCTGTAGTTCCACCATTGTTGATTCTGTTCCCTTCACAACACTTAATTCACGTGACCAAACTATTCCTAGGTATACTCCCGTGATTATACGTATGGTATATTTCTTTTTTACTTGGGTTGTGATTAATATACAGTATTAGTCCTAATTATATTAACACACGATAATTAGGCATGGAACGTTTAATTCATGAGAAAAACAGTATAACTCATATTACAGCTGTTGGTGAGACATTACAAGAAATAGTAGGACAAAATTTCGTTAATGACGTCTAGTGTTAACATAATTTTGATTAACCCTGTACGTCTTCCCATTTTGTCAGTATTCTGGAAAGTAGTCAACTGTACTTTCGTGTTTAGGAGATCTACAAAGCTGAAAGAAAACATTTCTGATAACGCTTTCTACTGTTTGTGAACATACACACCCGACATAACAAAGCGCTGACTGCAATACCAATTAAAAAAAAACAGCAGCAATAAAAAAAAAAAGCACACCATTAGAAACTTCAAAACAGCAGAACCGTATTAAGTTATACAGTCAGGGCAGACATACACAGTACATTATTATTATTTTTCTTTTCCTATTTTTGTGTGAACGCCATCTAACACTTGATTCTGCCCTACGTATTTGATAGGGAGTCAATTAGTATTTTAGGCAAAATTATATGCATTTTACGTAAATTTCACACCCAGACAGACCACTAACACCCATTACCCCCGAAAACAAATAATTCTAGATCCGTGCTTGTTCCCCTGGCCCTAGATTTGGATTTCGTCCCTATCGAACCAAGACCTTCCCGTTTGAGCATCACTTTGTTCGAAGAACGCAGTTATGTGATTGACAGTTACAATACAGTTGATTTTAAGTGATTAAAGTTCTCTTTAGAAAAAATCACATATATGAGAAAGTCGATTAGGTAATCAACTGTGCAAATATAATTAAACACTGAGTACTTGATTCTTTTTATACATTTAACTTGGTAGTGACTAATCAATTCAACATCTCCAGATGTACACGTAGAGTTAATCGAATATCGAATATTTATTGGTTATTACCATAGTGTGTACCTTGTTGAACTTAGTATACCCATCGTCCACTTTTTTAAGAATCGTAGTGTACTTGTAGCACACAAGAAGTGTTATTTTTATTGTTCTTTAAGAAGTAAGTTAATTCTTTAAAAAAAATTATTACATAAAATCAATCACTTGTGGTTTCAATGCGTAACAGATATATTATATATAACAAATGTTTCTTACATTCATGTGTAAGATCTATCTGGCTATTAAATCGATTAACGGGGTCTTCTACTTCTCTCAGCGCTAGAAAGTTTACTATTGGTGCTTATGGACAGAAAATTGCTACCGAATATCTTCATTTTTTTAAGGAACTGGATATCTTTAATAGAAAAGAAAAGTTTTGGAGTATTATAAGAAGTGTATGCACGGGTTGAAATACTTAAAACGTATATTTTGAAACTTTGAAACGTTTAATGTCTATTAATTGACTGTTACAACATTTTAAATTAACAACAAGGCTTTCAAGTCTTTCTGTTCGTGTGATTAAGTAGCGGAGACAGGGGAAGATAATCAAACACCCCTGGTTATGTTTCAAAGTACTGTTTGCGTGGTTATATACAGGAAAACAGGTACTATATTCACTACAGAACTACCTCACATAAACTACGAATATAACTACTGGTATGCTCGTGTTATCTTAAACTATCATCCAATAATACCACGCCATTTTAGAGCAGGATTTTTTATAAAAAGTAGTCATATTGTAATAACAAACAATATAACAAAGGGATAACAAAGAAATGAGAAAATCATAGTATCAAGGCAAGGTGTCTTCGATACTTGGTGGATTTTATCATCATGACCAATCTGTGCATCCAACTTTCAGTACTATTTCAAGATGTTATCTATCGTGATATGTGTACATATATTCTAGACTTGGGCCTTGAAGATGTCCTTGGTCACCTGCTAAGCTGTAATCTTGAAGGACTTTCTCGACGATCGTTCGTTGTTGATTGCTTGCTTGATAGCTTGACTTCTTTCGTATGTTTAAATATCCAAAAGGAAAAATATTAACGTATATCGTGATAATATGTAACAGAATCTGTTACACTAAGACCTTCTGTGATGTAATTTCTTCATCTTTCCTCCGACCTAAATAGCATTAGTATAAAACGCATTGCATCATATTCCGGGATAGTTATTTTATAAATTGATGTCACCGTAAGTCTAGAGTGGGTAGCAGCATGATTTTCGTGTCCTTGAACCTGGTATGAGGTAGTCAAGGATTTGGCGTTTAAGTTTCCGATATCATTGTGAACAGACAAGGATGGGTTCATGGATCTGGATCCGCATTACTCGGGTCTGGAACTTGGACCTGGATACACCGATTTGGTGATTTACAATTGTATATGATGGTTTCTGTCACTAGTACGACTGTGATAAAGTTTTAATGATCATGAAAACATGACAAATAAGAATAAACTGTTGACAGGATACAGCAGAAGACAGCGAAGAAAGTAAAACATCTCACCAGTCAGCAGGGAGAGAGCTCTAGCAGTGATGATAAGGTCACTAAATGCAACGTGTACTATCATCAGACCGAAGAGACATGTGACTGGATACAGTGTTGTGCATGTGAGAAATGTCTCCATGAAACTTGTACGGTTTTTCAGAATGTCTATATTATTTGTGGCCAGGTATAAAGAAACACAGCACCCCTGAATAGGACTGTGCACATGTGAAAGATGATGTAGACATGTGTACCAATTTTGCTTACCCCGGAGTTTTCCTATTCGTGCCACGCCCTACTATTCAAAGACGCCCTTTTGCAATGGGTTTGTATTTTGAATACACTACATGATGTAATATCGTTACGTTACATCGGTGATTGTAATGTTTAAATGCCATCCTACACATTTCAGTTATTAAAGATATACTGTAACTTGATTTCCATATTTCAAATCAATCCCAATATAAAGTGGGGCATCTCTCCCCCCAGTCATCCTACGTGGCGAAATATCTATGAAGTAAACTTAAGGATTTATTGCCTTTTTTTTAATTTGTACTACATTTACTTCTTTCCAAATATGACTGTAATTTACCATTTGTTATAACTATTGGTAGTGAGGACTGATAGAGTGAAATAGCTGTGCGGTCTACGGCGGTAGGCCAACGACTCGAAGGTCCCAGGTTCAAGTCCCGGCATGGGTCTGGATTTTAATGGCTAAAGGGCGGATCGTGACGGGCCGCAGTCCAAAGTTACTAGACTGATCCATATATATATTTAAAAAAATAAAGTTTTGATAGAGCAAATGCTACACTGTAAAAAAACACACAGTTCTTGTACACTGACTGTATAAATCTTCCGAAATTCTTAGTCTTATGCACACGCAGTGTACAAGAGCTGCCGGGACTTGATCATAGCTTTCTTCCAAGGAATTCTATACTTTTCATGTACGTTTCCTTTTCAAAGATTACTTACACATTGTTTTCACATCTTGGTAACTGTGTGTTTGATAAAATCCAGCTTACTAACTTTTACGCCGAACTTGCTGAATTTAAGATTATAGTGAAACAACTTGACAAAGTTGTTCTGTGGTTTCATGGCTCAGTTTGTCAAAGGAAGAGGCCTCGAAAGAGTCCGAGTTCTATAACGTCCTGCGTTAACTCTTCTGCTTCTTTTCTAAGACACTAGAATCTCTTATTAATGCAGTCTAAAAGTTGTGCATCCCTTTTAAATGTAGACTCTTTCAAAATATTGGCGGAATGTTCGGTAAAGATGTTTTTGTAGGAACTGAATTTATGGCCTTTAGACAATTCATGCTCAGGCTGGAGAAGGATGCGGAAGTCGACCAAGGTCAAATTTGTAGGTAACATCATGACATTTGCCTGGTGTGACTGAGAAGAAACTCTGAAAAAAATTCAGGATGTGTGCCGTGGAACGTTCCCAGAACTTTGCTAAGCCAGAGCTCTATCAACTGAGCTACGGCCGCTCCATAGAGTTTGATAGGATAATAGAAATTGTAGACAAAGAATAAGGGACAACTGTTTGAATTTGAAGATGATTTCTTGTAGGTGTTTGTTTACAAATATGCTGTGAAAGTAAGAATTAAAGAATTTATCAAGTCTTTCATTTCCTGTGGCAGCCTTCAGTTGAACGAAGGTAGAAATGCGATCATGTTTATGGTAAGAGTTTATGAAAGGCCAAATCTTCCAGGATGGAGAGCGGAACACTTGAACATAAATTTATGGGGGTTCTACCGGTCTATGAACCGAAGGTCTCTGAGTAAAGTAAACCGATGGCGATTTACTATTGTCTTCTATTTGTTGAAGATCACAGCCTAAGAATAGGACAGTAAAGTGTACTCTGAAAATGTTTTATTATTACCAGGTATCGAACCCGAGGCCTCCTGACTACAAGATAAGAAGCATTACCACTTACCAATAAGGACAAGAATGGACTGAATGTATCGTATTTAATTTCTAGAATAAGTCATTTCGAGTATACGAAAAGTATTTGTCGGTGTGCATTGGTTTCAAAGTACCGAAAATTCCTTTTGTTGTTCAAGGCTTATTTATTTATATTACTAAACAAGGAACATTATTTTAAAGACTTAACATAATTGACTTACTCTAAAACTTCAGTTTCACTCTTCTATTTATGTTTTTGAAATAATATAATTAATAATTTGGCTGCTATTTGGAGCCTATCCAGAAAACTAATTAACAAGTAGAAAGAGATTACATCTATGTCATCAGTTGAAAATAAGTACATAAAAATTATAAAGTATTAGATATTGTGTTCCAACAACAGAATGTTTCCAGTCATAATTTGTAGACCTACGTATAAAAAAAGAACTGCTTTAGGCAAAGCTCTCCGAGACGTAAGTAGAAAAAAAGAAGAAAGAATAACATTTCGGTGTTTCACCTTCTGCTTGCCTCCAACTTTAATTACGCAACTACGTTGTTATATAGACCACATTTATTATTGTGTTACGTGTGTTTTACGTAATGTTTCCTTGAAAACAAAAAAAAGAAATGAATACACCATAAGTTTAGAAGAACATTGGTCTCAAAGCTCCACTCCAGTATGCAGACGGTGAAGAACTGGGTAAAGAGTTAGTTGTATTGGAAACTTCCATTAGGGAGAAAAAAAATGGTTGACTTTTTTTTTTTTTTTGTAGCCTCTAAATAATAGCTGTCAGAGCAAGAAGCAAAATATCTACTCCGCAGCTTCTGACATTTAACAGTTACTTTTTTTGTTTATCATTCAAGACTTGAAGAAGACATGCTGTTTTTTTTTTCTTCCATTCAGGCAGGCTACTACATTGTAGCTGCCGTTTGCAGGTTGAAATAGATTTTGTGTAATTTTTATTTCAGAAGTAAAAAAAAAATGCTTCCGCTTGTTTTATGTAAATATATTTAACTTGCGCAACCAAGAAACTGTTTGATGAAATATGGATACAGAATATGATTTTGTTGATAGTGTAATAATGCATGCATGACGAATTATGACGATTGTTGAAGCCACCAGATTCATTGTTTACTTGACACAGACAATTCACTAAAAACTTTCTTGAAACTTGATGGATTTTACAACAGCTTTATGTCACGCCTTTTAAAACGTTTTAGTGTATAGGGAATGGTGACGTTCTATCACTAATTCAAGGTACATACAATCCCGGCGGTATTTGCTTGATGTAACTGGGTTCATAGCGGTTCTCGTGGAAAAACTCAAACAAAAAAGAGACACATCCATGTATTTAGTTGATTAAAAATTATTAACTGCATTGAACTATTATCCATTTCTTCTAATAACATGATTTCTTCCAACAACCTTTGTCTATCTTTCTTAAAATTGACTCCTGTGTTATTTATGGATGAAAGAGTATTGTCGCATCGGCCACCAATTACGTAGAAGTACAGTTTACATCTCATTGGCTGCTGATGAACTAATTTCTCAGTTGCAACGTTGAGTAAATAAAAAAAATGCAAGGGTACATTATGGATTTAATTCTATGTCCTTAACAAGTGAAATTATTATTATTTTGTTAAACATTAAGAAACTCTAGTCCAGTGTTCGTCAGATTATAAAACTGCGACGTTGGAACGGTCTCTCAGAGTACCTGCACTCTTAACTAGTGGGTGCCGTAGAAGATCTATGGTTGCCGGTGTGTACTCATCAAAATATGAGATTTAAAAAAGGAAGGAACGTTTGCAGATAATTAAGAATGGATGCGCATGCCTAGGTTGTATTGCCCTACACATTTATAAGACAACATCCCTAGTAAGTATTGCGAAATGAGTATAGTAAGTTTGCAAAATGACTAATACACGATGTGCTATGAGTAGAACAGGCAACTATCCAATGTTTGTCATGAGTCGTCAGATTAGTGCTACAGAAAGAATTCTTTCGGGGAAATTGGACATGGTAGTGTTCATGAACTTAGTCTTAGATACCATCCGGCATTCTCCTGGTAAAACTGAAATAAACTCGACGAAGCCTATTAGATTGACTGTTACATGATAAATGGTTTGTCACGGGACGTCATTGAAGTCGTTCCTCCAATCAACGAAAAAACAACTTGTCTCATCCTCTGGTTAACGTTTGTTTACCTTTAGGTTTAGAATCCATTCTCTTCTTCAATGTTCCCATGGCTCGCACTCTGAGGTGCACTCAGCCTCCTATCCACAAACTAAATAGGTAACCAGTGCTCCTATCAAATTGAGTACCAGAGTATCCTTGGTAGTACCAAACAATTTGGAAGGTAAAGGCGGTCCAGCGTAGAACTGACAAAGACCATCCTACCTCACTTGTTTTCATATTTTTAAAGATATTGTGTAAATGACAAGCAACAATGAAATCTTGACAAGCGGAACCAACAATACTTGTGAATGTGTATCAAATGAACTATGTGAAATTTTGACGCTGTTTATTTTAGCTGAGAAATTAGAACACCTGTAATTGCGAAGGCATATGACGTCATCAAAAACGAGTATTCCAATTTCTCAGCTAAAATAAACAATGTCAAAATCATAGATAGTTCATTTAATACACATTCACAGGTATTATTAGGGTCGCTTTTCAAAACGTTATTCCCCCTTGCCCAATATCTTTAAAAATATGAAAACTCACACACACACACTTGCACTGCGTAGGTAAGAAGGCCTCTTCACGGTGCTTGCGCATCGCACAGGGGGATGGATACCTTTACAGCAGCTAATGAACTATATGATAATAGTATTATGCGTTCCATATGCTTTCAAAGACTACGCATATGATACACTGTATTTCATTTGAGCATTCTAATGGATTGATTTGCCTGAACATTAATTACTTGTGTGAAATTTTAAACATGTATCTAACAAAATAATACTTGCTGGCGGTTATTACAATATTATTTTGTATTTCTTTTTTCAGGTAAGATGAGAAGCACTAGCAGAGTTTCCCGTCCCATAATATAGGGGGAAGAAACGAGTGTGTAAGTATCATTTCGTTCGTTGTATGTATGTCTGTGCGTATTGATGGATACATCTGTCTACCATGATTGTGTAGAAGTACGGAAGATGATTTGTTGGAAACGAAGAATATACTTATTTGACGTTTCGTTTTGCAGACGTATGGTGGGTTTTACCAACCTTCGTTTAGAATATAACGAGTCGTTAGTTAACGAATGCAATGTGTTTCAATGCTCTCAAAGTTACTTAACAATTCGTTAATGCTTAACGAAGATTGATGAAACCCACCTATTGTCTTGCAAAGTATTGAGCTATCTTAATATATTTTGTCTCGACTGTACATATACTATCTAGAAAGCACACAAACACCTTTACAGAAATTATGCCCTGACTGCAAGACTTCAGTGCACCATCCTTTGTTTGAACACTTACCCCAAGTTCTGCTCAATATTATTTGCCAAGTTGTCCAGGAAGGTCGCGTTAATCCGAACATTTGTTTGCTCTGGCTGTTCGGATTACCGAGGAATACTAAAAACCCCGCAAAAAACTTCAAAAGCGAATACTATTTATGGACGTTTTGGCCCAATATAAAGCATTGAGAGTACAGTACAGTGAAATACAGTGCAGAAACTACAAAAACATCACACGTCATTTCAAATAGTGTTGTATTTTCTTTTGACTTGTTTTTTTTTTTTAAGTTTTACGATTGTCAGCTGTTTGAACAACAAGATGTACGTGTTGCACGCCCTCAAAAGTGCACAACTTAATCAGTGCAAGGCATGCTAAGAGGCAGGGGTGGAAGGTGGGCCCCCCAAATAATAATAATAATAATAATAATAAAAATGTTTGAACAACAAGTCATAACAAGATCTGAAGGTTGTCTGAAGATCGTTCGAACTACCGCGAAGTTCGGATTAACGCGACCCTCCTGAATTTGTGTTCGATAAGAAATTCTCCACTTCGCTTAACGGCGTAGTTTGATCAAATGTTTGGGCTCTGCGACATCAGTACCCCAGTTCTTTGTAGTTATAATTTCCAAATTCCAGGAGGAGGCGTGGAATGCAACGGTCACACACTACCCTTCAGTAGTAACTAGAATATCTTTACAGGGTGTTGGAAAACAACACTGACAGACACCTCACGAGACGTCTAACATAAAAAAAAAAGTATTAACCATTGAGGGTGCACAAATGCTTGGTTCCAGTGCTATAGGTTGCCGAAATTTCGACTCACACTTACTCTATACCTGGGAATCCCTTGTGCATTTCACAGTTTTGCAATATGCACTTCTGGTTAGAGCATGTTTGGAGGCTTTTGAGGGTTTTACGACGTCTCATTTCTACAGTTAATGATATTGGTAATACGAAGCTCTAAAGTTAATTTTCCCACGCTTTCGGCAGCCTATAGCGCCGAAATGAAGCCTTTCTGCACCCTCTATGCTCTTCTTATTTTCAGGAATCTCGTGAAGTGGTTTTTTGTCAGTTGTGTTTTGCAACACCCTGTACTTTATGTTAACGTATGCGTGTTTTTTCTTTTACCTACAGTGTTTACAAAAATAATTAGCACCTAAATGTTTATATTTGTGTGTGCTTGTGCGTGTTTGAGCTGGAGTATTTGAACGTGTACGAACGTGTTGATGAAACTAGAAGAACGAAACGCACTTCTTCTAATATTGGGAAGTTGTTTACAAAAATGAAAATAAAGAAGAAACAGAACTTAATTTCTTTTTTTTTTCTTACAGAAGTGAATCTTCCACTACTTCTGCAATACCTTAGTCACGACTATGAATGAAAAAAAAAGTTGTGAGAAGTTGTTCATTTCAAATTGCTACCAGTAGTGCTACTTAGAACACAAAATATATAGACAAAAGGTCTTACATGCCAGTAGATTAATGCGAGATACCAGCCATGGGAGGAAACAGACCAGAAAATCGGAAGGATCTAGGTTAAGTGAATAATCGCACACAACCAACAACACGGGAATTGGTGTGAGGGTAAGGAAAGAGCACCTTCCCCCCGCGCTCCACCACACACACACACACACTCACACGTCAAAGTAAGTTACATATCGCTTCTTATGCATTACAGATGTGCATATATGAACCACGTGGCGAGAAACTTCTCATATCAACGTCTCAGACAAAAAGTAAAGAATAAAATAAAAAAGCTGTGAGAACGAGTGCAAAGTTGCAGACAATTTGTATAAACGTGAGAGCTTCCACTGTCATTAACATGTTACGATGAATTGTACATATCCTTTTGTTCTTGTAGAGTATCTTAACGTGTTATCTGACTCATTACGAGTAATAAATATTTAATAATGTTACCCTAGACAAGGAAATATAACAATAAAGCTAGCCCACGTGCCACACTACCTAACATGAGGATTATAATGTAGCTTTCCTGTTTTTGCACGAAAAAAAAAAAAATAATAATGGAGCAAGATATTCCTGCTTTATGTTTCTACTCTACATAATATTTCCCGGAAAACATAACTGGAAATTTTTCTCTCCTGTTCCCTCAAGTAAGGCATTAAAATTCAACATTTAAGTAGCGCATCATATCTTTCGTGGGGAAATATTTTTTTTTAAATAAATTAAAGTATTAAAGAAGCATTTAACACGAGAAAGCAATTAAAGAATTCCTGATTTAATAGAATAAAACACTTAATCAAGCATCTTAAACAATACAGAAGAATAAAACAATAATTGTATTTTCCGAAGTTCTGCCTCGTTTTTGTGGGAGGGGGGGGGGTGAATTAACTGGCTGAGATTTTGTTCTTCAACTATGGATAACATCTTGTTTAAACAGAAGTCCCAAAAGTCATGGGATACCTACCTAATAACGTGTGGGACTCCCTCGAGCACTCGAAGTGCAGCAATTTGATGTGGCAGGGACGCGATAAGTCGCTTGTTCTCCGCTGGAGGGATATGCAGCCATGCAGTCGGTTTCCGTCCATAATTCGGTGATTGTTGCAGGTGGAGGGAGGATCCTGGGTTTGATGATATTCCACATATGCTTCGATAGGATTCATGACCGGCGATCTAGGGGGCCAAACATGTTGGATGTTGCCAGAATGTTCCTCAAATCAGTCGCGCACCATTGCGGCCCAGTGACACGGCGCATTGTCATTCAGGAAAATCCTATTATTGGTAGGATACACGAAGTCCATAAAAATGATCACCAAGCAGCTGAATATAGTGCTAACCGGTCAATGTCCGGTTCAAGCGAACCAGAGGACCCAAACCATGCGAGGTAAACACGACCCACACCATAACGCAGCTACCACCAGCTTCCACAATGCCTTGTTGACAACTTGGGTCCATGGCCTCATGGGGTTTGCACCACACCCGGACCCTACCGTCCGCGTATACTAATTAGAAACTTGACTCATCTGACCACGTTACATGATGCCAGTACCCTAAGACCCAATCAACGTGTTCCCGAGCCCAGGTGAGTCGCCGCCGCCGATGTTAAGCGAAAAGTCGCATCACATGTATCGGTCTTCGGCTGCAATACCCAATGACAACTAACTTGCGCGGCACTGACATCTGATACACGTTCCTGGGACTTCCTGGATTGATTCTTGCTGTCAGATCACGCACTGTTGCTTGTCTGTTTGCCCGGACGAGTTTGCCCAGACGTCGCGATCACGGTCATTCAGCACACGTGGGCGGTCACTGAGCTGTCCATGGTGGGTCGTAATGCCTCCAATACGGTACTCACAATCCACTCTTGACACTGTAGAGCGAGTCAAGTTCAATGTCTGGACGACTTCGAAAATCACATGCTCCATTTGTCTAGCACCAACTATCATCACGCACTCAAACGAGGATAATTCCCGTCGGGTTGCCATCACCACTTTCACTGAACTCGGAGAAGTCCAACTGACCACACTTCGCGCCGTTCGACCGGTTAACCGCGATGTTATCGCGTAGTCAACTAGTTCACCCTCGCTATTCTATGACTTTTAGCACTTCAGTGTGTATGCTAGGTGGAAAACCCTGTGGTTGTCCCGGTATGGCAAATTAAATAACTCTCCGTTAGAGTCAAATACTACCTCCACGATATATATACAGAGAAAGAGCAGGTTGGGTGGTGAGGTAAGAGGTATATATTACGGAAATTGCATAATGAAATTGTAATTTAGCAGTATCAATATTTACTTGAAACCGCGTAACGAAATAAAACATATCGATATTTCATATGGATTAGTATTCTTCAACCATGCCCAACCAAATCAGAATACTACAATAGCAATATATATCCATTAGGTTAGTTTAAACTCCATGCATTTACTAACTGTAAGTAGGCTAATAAATTAAGCATGCTTGCCCGTCAGTTTGTATCAGATTAAGTTCAGTACAGTTAGGTGCCATTAAGCTAGTTCAGCACACAATCTAATGTTACCAAAATGCTAACTATACACCCAAACCAAACACTTATAACATCAAAAGTACACTTTCCTTTGGACATGCAGTGAACTATGAATAAATCCATGCAGAAATATTCAAAAAGGATTGAATCCTGAAGTCTGATTTCCAATATGAAAATATACTTGCAAATAGCAGAAAACATCTAGCTCTTAACAAAAATCATGCAAGACATAACTTATTTCCAGTTCCTAACAAGTACACTAGACGTAATTCGTACATCCACTTATGAAATATTTACGGTTTCTACCACTGCTATGAAAGCTTAAATAATTTTCCTCGGTATCACAACATAAACCATATTTAACACTCTTTAGTTTCTAGTTTACTCAAGTTTGTTATTTCCAACGATAAAACTGCTAGTTCGAACATTCCAGCTGCATAAAATTATTCTTTCTTGAATTAAAGCTATTCCCAAGAACATTAAAATACAAACAAGTATCCACACTTAAAAGTCAATATTAGAATACGCAAGTTGTCACATCAATATGCGCAACTACTATATAATATAGGTTCATCCAAACCGCTAAACTAATTTAGTTAGTCCAAATTAAGAAGCAAAGATTTTTTTTCTCAGCTACCCTACTACTATAAACCTAATTAATTTGAAATGGTTCAAAATTATTATTATTTTTAATCACGCTATTCCAGCGGTGTCAATTCT
Organism: Lepisma saccharinum; assembly: GCA_022664845.1. Classification (NCBI taxonomy): domain Eukaryota; kingdom Metazoa; phylum Arthropoda; class Insecta; order Zygentoma; family Lepismatidae; genus Lepisma; species Lepisma saccharinum. Next base: position 5,192 of record JAGDQP010025141.1, on the reverse strand, counting down.
GCGCTGGTTCAGTATCACCGCGACATATGTTAAGTTTCACTTGACTGAGGTTTCTCCAGTTCAAGGTGTCGCTTTCATCGCATGCAAATCTCAGAAATTATTTTTTTTTGAGAAGCGTTTGTTTATGAATATAAAAAAATCGAGTAAACTTTCAACTATAATTATATTTATAGGACGTAATATCACTGTACTTTTAAAGTTTTTTTTTTTTAAAAAAACTGTTTTACGTACATGATTTCCTGTGATGTATTGATTAAACTTTTCTGTAGCTTAATTAGGCCCTAATAGCAAGGCCATTCGTGTTTTTGCAAGACGTTGCGTTTATTAATAGTAAATTTCAGACAAGAAATCCTGTTCTTGTATAATTTGAGATAGGTATAAATAAATAAGGAACAGCCATCTCCTGTTAAGAAGCAAAGCAAAAGGAATTTTTCAGGTAAAATTGGGTAAATATTAAACAAGCACAACACACACTTTTTTTTGTATTAAAACTTAAAAAGTGCAATAAGAAACACATGTCAACGTTTCTAACTATTACTTTGCTACTAATCTATACGGTGAAATTGAAACTATGGATAGGAGGAAAATCAATCAAAACCCTACGTACGTCACGGCTGTATTGACACTTTTGCTCTCACTGCAGCGGAGCTAACACGGCGGATTCGCCACGACCCCGCCCCAAGCAGTAATCTCATATTGAACATTGAAATGTATTTAAAACTGTATATTTTTAAGTCATCCAAGCTAAGTACATACAAACAGTAGAAACAATTTATTGAGTTAGAATGACTGTTCCAGCTGCATTTAGTTTGATAAAGAGTTAATATACCGTACCACCAATGAAATGAAGCCGCCTCTGGTATCTTAACTTTGCCATAAGACCAGCAGAACCTGTCTATCGTCAGATTTTTTTTTCCCTTCTCTCGTGGACCTGAAATATATATATATAAAACTGACTACAGTTGCATATGGATGTAGAGAGAGACAGTAGTTGCAAATAACATGTTATACACGCAAAGACAACATTGTACGTTTTTTTTTTGTTTTTTTTTTTGCACACTGAAAGAATAGAAAGTAGTTTTGCAACAAAGATAGTCTGCGAGACGATTCGCAATAGCCACTAAACCAGTTGCACAAAAGCGTGATGGGGAGTTGACAAGAAGAAATGTGTGTGTATGCATGTGTATGTATATCCATACGCATGTGCTGGAAGAAATTGTAAAGGTCAGTGATCTTTACAGTGTAATTATATAGCACCACTATTCTCTCAACGTTATTATGGTACTTTTTTCTAAAAATTAAATATTGCCGTATTTTTTTTTCTATGTTTTTAGATTCCGTATTTTTTCATGTGTTCCCCGGAGGTCAAGGAAAGTGATTCCTTCCTAATAAAACAGAAAACTAATTTCTTCTGTATTCTATTTTTATTCAAAATCGCTTTACAAATGGGAATACGATGTTTAAATACACTAAATTCGTAAATGATCGCATTTTTAATCCCCTCCACGAAAAGGTACACCATTTACGTTGTGTCTACACGGAACAATTTCGTGACATAGATGAAATGCTACCGAGGTCGAAAAAAAAAAGCTTTATTTTGTTGACATTAAACTAATAAACTGAAGAATGTTTGTTAGTAAAACCACGTGAGAGCATGGGTTGCTAAGGATGCTTCTACTAAAACATCAATGCTGTCAGTCATCAACGTGATCTGAGGTTGAAGAGAATGGAACGTATCTATTATACGCACTATTACAACCAAAGAAATCTTGTACGTCTGTGATGAAATATAGGCGGTGAGCTTTACCTGAAAGAGAAATTTAAAAAAAAAAGAAGTATATATATTTTTTTTAAGTACCCATTACCTTAAAGCAGAAAGAAATCTCAATGCTCTGACCTCATTGAATCGAGAAAACTAAGTTATACACGCTGTTCCTAATCATAGATGACTTCAACACATGCAGCGGACTTGTATCCACGAACACATGATACCGGTGATACACTGAATGGATATTTTTAGTCCTGAATTTTCAATCAAATTCCCTTCTGCTTGAGTGTTCTGTAAAGTTTTGGCACCGACATGTTCTGGACTAACCCTATAAGAAAAATCAACTCAGCTCATCTTACGTTTTACATTACTGTTTTAGTCCTGTTGGGGATCCACACAATGATTCCAGTCGCTGTCAAGCCTGAAAGAATGAATGACTAATGCAAGTGTTTCTTTGTCAAAAAGGGGTGTTCCGATCTCCAAAATCAATTCAGGAATTCCTACATTCCAAAATTCAATTTCCCAAAGTTACAAAAGTTGGCATTTCGAGTTCGGAATTCTTATTATTCCTCCACGTCGGTCAGTGCTTGAAGATTTTATGTTATTACAATTTGTGCTATTTTTTTCTTTGTTTTTACCAATATTTTGGGCTGGTCTTCTAAACTTGACAAACTTTGGACGTCACATTCCACTGTTGTGATTTAAAGCATTTTGGAATTTCGACATTCTTTAATACATGTCATCCGAATTCGGAATCCGAATCTCAATTCTATAATTCCGAACATTAAGTTTGCTATAAAATTCTTTGTCATTCGGCCTAGATCAGCTCCAGCATGTAAAATTCCCTTCACTTAAAGTAAGGTTTCATCTTTAAGAAAAGGAAGAAGACTGAACTAGGTTCGGTCTGAACGGAAGGTAAAACATGGTACCTATATTATTTAAGGCTAAAAATACTGCTGGACGGTTTCCGGTCCTCTGAGGAAAAAATTTAGTCATTACCTCGTAGTTTGTTTAAAAAAAAAAACTGCTGACACGTTCCATCAGAATTTATCTCAGGAACATCGCACATGTCACTGATAGTATTACGTTAATCCTGAGGACTTGCTTGACCTTACTGTCAACACCGTTTCTCTTCAGGAAAAATGGAACGTCTCCACCTTGAAATTTGTTTTTGCAGGCCACATTGCACGACGTGCAATAGTCTCAAACTTCACAACACTCGTTCTGAAATATTTTTAAATAAACTTATCTTGATTGTCTTTAAAGTCTCGCAAAAAAAGTGAGGAATTCTCACCCCTCTTCTCTTGCTCTCCACGGGTTATGAACCCAGTTCTTTCTTTTTATCTTCCATAAGAATATAGCGCTACAAACAATAAAACCTTCCTCCTTGAAATCCATCTTTGGAACTGTTGTAGAAAGCAGTAGTAGCACGGCATGGAAACGACACCCTATGTGTGAATAGTCGCTATCATGGCAGGGGAACTGAATGACCACGACACCGTATGTGTAAATGAAACCGATCGGCTTCATGAAACCGATGCTAATTCATCAACAGGCCTCTTTGCTGTACTTCTCCACACATTGTGCATAAATAAACATACTCGTGCAATACTTATAAAAGGTCAATTCGAGCTATTTATTTCCGTCCACACATTTTACATAATAACGAAATAAATGATTTGTAATTACGACGTTAATGTGAGTTACCACAGCAGTAAAAATACTTTAGCTTGTTTGTGTGAGTAAAGAAGACGTAGTCCATAACTTGAGTTTTCTACCAAAGTACCTTTATATGGTGTGAATGAGATGTTAATTTTGCTGTGCAATATCGTTTTGCCTCTCGGTTTCCCTCTGCATGAAAAAAAAAATCATTCATTCACATTCATATTCTCAGTAATATTCATTCTAAATTTGCTCGACTATAAAAGTTGGTCTAAAATAGTTATGAATGATTACGAACTATTCGAAACCTAAAAAGCAAGAATGATGTGGGAATATCGCGCGTGCTTACAAATTAAGAATCTACCTTCAGAAAACTTCACTAAACGATACGACTGGAAAAAATGAAGATTAGTGTATATTAACGATTACTAACTTATAATAGTTTTTATTTTAGTGTGTAGTGTAACCTTTTGTCCACGGTGGGAAACTACAGTTTTAATACGGTGACAAAATACCTGTGCGGAACAAATTTATTTTACGGAGCAGTGAAATTGTTAATCTCACCGTACGGTTTCGTTAAAGGGAGGTGTTATTGTATTCACGCATTTTTTCTCTCCCATGATATGAATTGACAATAAACCCGAGTTGATAATAATTTCAAACCTCTTTTCTTTAGGTATGAAGGGTACAATCTACTCTTGGATATTCCGTTAAAGTGGAGTTCGAACCACTGCGTTCAATGGGGCTTTCCCATGATTAAGCTTGTAACCAATGCTAACCATTTGGTTAACTGGGGCCTTTATTCTGCAATTGTTTAAATTACAGAACTAGTTTTGAAGTAACCAATTAAGTTGAAGTTTAAGTTCAAATTTATCTAATTGAAATGATCGCAACTAAAAAAAAAGATATATTTTAAGTAAAGAAAAAAGAAAAAGAAATTTGTATTCAGATTGTGTACACGTCTTTTTTTTCTTTCAAAACATGTTTTTCTTCCTTTATAATTTTCTTGTCATTAAAATGCACTGTAAAAGACACAAGTGTTATTCCGATTCCTGGCACAAATAATGGCTAGCTAACTTGCTGCTGCTACAACTTGTTCACACTGCAATTTAATAAGTTCTGCAGAGACGATACGCTGACATTTTTTACTTCCACCTACATGTTTCAAGCGCGCACGCAAATTAGCAGCTTTTGCCTACTTGCTTGCTGGCAAGCTCTTTCAGTAACTGCCAAGTAAATAAAAATTTCCCTGCATGTAAAGGTGTCAGGCGTCACGGCTTGTGGACCCAAATGCGGATTCGACCTCCATAAATCCGGATTCGCCAATCTCTCTCTCTCTCTGTGTCTCCCTCTCTTTTTTTTTTATTTATTGTGCTCGTAATGTATCTTTTTCGCACCCGAACACCCATTTGTGATCTTTTCTATTCATCTCTCTTTCCATGAACTTGAAAGATGGAAATCTGATCCAAGAATATCGATTACCTTATTTAAGATTGCTCGTATAGCTTATATTTGGAGTTGCCTATAGTTACCCCCCCCCCCCTTCGATCCACTATCGGATATTTGACATCCACTGTACCTACTCATAAGATATTGTCGTCATCTTGCAGTATCTGTATATACAGTGTCTCCCTGAAATAATGGCACAAACTTCAGGAGTTAGTCATTTACATCAAAACAAGAAAAAGTTCTTTTTTGAAGAAATTTCCAAACATCCTTAGTTTCGGAACATCAATCACTCAGTTACTTTCGCATCGTAAGA
>JAGDQP010025140.1:0-27203 GCA_022664845.1 Lepisma saccharinum | reverse complement strand
CCTCATCAGACATACACTCTGATGTGTATGTCTGATGAGGATCTTGGGTGTATGTCTGATGAGGATCTTGGCTAGAAGATCGAAACGTTACATGTAATTTAATTTTTTACGAATAATATAGTCTTGTTCAGCAGTTCAGTGTTTTTTTATCTTAATTGCAAGACGTGCAACTATGTTTTGTTGTCAGAATGTATTAAAGCACCCTCGTTCTGAACTTGCGCAGACACAATGCGTTCACCACTAAAAGATAATGTCCGATCGGACGACAGTTCATAATTAAAAACAGACTGATTATGTGCTTTTGATGTCTTGCAGATCATAGCTTGCCACTTGCCTTGTTCAATAAATGATTGCACAAACGCTTGAGATTGCGTTTGAAGTGGCGCGTTTGCTCGTGCTACAGACTGTGCCGAAAATCAGGTTATATGCCTACTGACAATCCTGTGTTGAAGTTTGAAATTATATAATCATTGAGCGCTTATATGAAAATGAAGCTTACAAAGTCCAGCGACTTCTAATGCCACTTTTGCACGTCTTTACTATCCACACTAACACCTAATTCACGTGCGTGTGAAAGCGCCAAGCGTATCCACATTGATTTTTTGCAAGTCTTTTTCACGACCACAGCCTGTTTCGAGTTGCTATGTAGCTCTCCAGGTCTGTTTCTAACATAAAGATTATCGACAAGAGCCCGCTTCTGATCGAGCGTGTATTTTGGAGAATCCAAACTTCTAACAGAATACAGAGACTCTTCTGGAAGCTGGTACTCTTCATCACTCTCATCTGGACTGTTGTCGTTTGCATCCCGGCATATTTGGTTACCACTGTCGCAATGGTCACTTTCGTCACTAAAATTATCTTATGGAAAATCTAGTGTAGACACATCATCTAATTCCCCATCGAATCGTTTGCAGATAACACCTAAGAGATATAACACAAAATCGTCGTCCGCATGTTAGTGTGGTACATTACTTGCGAATGTTGAATTCTGCACCAAATACTGCTAAATTTCGTCCCTCACAATGCTCATCACATTCCACGGCTTAATTGTTACCCCGCTGCTGACTAGCCATTGCGTCTCAAGGAAACAAAAGGTAATGAAACAGCGCCGTTCGACTGATTCACAATACCTGCACTAGCTACACAAACAAAGACACCAAATACTATCTAATACCGCTAGCCGTCCTGCTTTGCTTCCTGTTAATACGGGTGCCTTGTGCGCAAACGTTCATTTATTCGCTGTTGTTGTCCGTTCTCTTTACGTTGCTCTCGTTTCAAGTTTAAAAAGCTTTTTCGTACCATCACAATATCACGTCGACCAGTGGTTTTCAGCCACCATTTCGTGGACTAGTGATCAAGGCGTGGTATTATTGTATTGGTAAACAGCAAATTAATATATTTATTTTTAATTATTTATTCTGTAGGTTTTACTGGTGAGCTAAATGGATTTTGACGTTTCAAATATCGAAAGGCTGAGAAGCACTGATATAACTGTTCTATGGTTACATCTCTCTTTAATTATATTTTAGTATCTTGGAAACACATCTTTTTTATGTTAGAACAAGGTTCCTCATAGTGTCCATATTTGCTGGAGTATGCTCGACTAACAGTGATATATATCTACAATTTTTACTAGCTTTTTCCATATATCTCCTTGATGCTTTGAGTGCGGGGCGTAAAAATTTGTATGACTCTTTTTTGGTTAGTGAGCAATCGATTACGTGTCCAATTTCGTTTATGCCAGATTATAATGTCAGGAGTGTTCCTGGTAAGGCTAAAATGGTTACCTACCACCATCTTATGTTGATTGTTATTGTAATTCTAGTTATTAGGATTTCAAATGTTGAGCCATTCACTGTCTTATTCTGATGGTTGTTTACTTTTACGAACAAAATCTAAACCAGGAATGTATGGCGAAAGCCTGTCGCCATCCACCTTCTTGTCTCGCTCGTTAAAACTATCAAATATGAGGGTACATCTTAGATAGTCACTAGTAGAGTTATTAACTTTAGGCTTATCTCTGGGTGTAACTCTGCTTATTCATTTGTAGCGACTATGCGTACCGTATCTAATTCCTATAATATTGTGGCGAAATTGGATTATGTCTTACCCACCCTATCCTAGATTTTGCTCAACCTTATGTTCTGACCCACTAGTGGAGCGAGACTCCTTGTTTGAGTAAGATTGAAATAAAAGAGAAATTGTGCTATGCCTGTTGAAAATAATATTTGTTTATTCCCTGCTTAACAACACCGAAGTTCGGAAATATGACAGTAGTTTAACCAAGGTCAAGTTTTAGTTGTCAAGGAAGCTTGACAGATTTATGGCTAAAGATTAAGCATGGAAATTGCTGTTTTTACGAAATTCAGGAAGGATAAGTGTGAACAATCAGAGGGAAACGGCATCATCGTACGGGCTAGATAAGATCAAAACAGACACAAATAGACACTCTCAAGGAGAGTCTTTCAATTGTTACTCAACACCCAAAACATCCTCTCCTTAGCTCCTATCTTTTTACCAAATATGGCATCGCGTGATATTAACGGAAGGGCTACGTATTCATGGTGAAACTTCGAGAATGTGGAAGCAAGCCTTCCGGGGCGTCAACGTAAGGTCCTATATAAAGGTCACGAATTTATGTGTGTGAGTTGATAGTCAATACCTACGAAGCCACTTGGACGTGAAACATGCGTTTGTAGAGTCAAGTAATCTCACAACAGAATTATCAGGTTAGTAAAGTATACTTCTAGAACTTAGTTTCTCGAGTACATGAAACCTACTTTGCTCCCAGTCTTGTAACATGTCTTATTATCATGTTTGCATACAGCTCCCAACGGTCTTCTTCAGGAAGAAGTTGAAACTTCATTATTAGATATCTACCTAAATACAGCTGTCTTGTTAAATGTAAAGTAACGAAATCAAGTACAGTCATGTTAAGATTATTAGGACAGCCTGTCGTTTGTTTTACCAAGATAGTTAGATAAAAACCATATAGATTTTACATGTAGAACATTTCATGTGAGTTAAGTTTAGAAACGTCATTAACATTTTTAATGTACTAAAACCCCGTTTATTATTAGGTAGATTTCCAAGAAAAATCTTCCTATTGAAATCGGTACGATATCAAAGTACATATATATATATACACACAAACAACATATATATATATATATATATATATATATATATACAGGGTGTATCTTTAATGGTGGGTCAAACTTCAGGGCATGATGGAGAATGACAAAAGACGTGATTTAAGAAGTTGTGTTCCGAAAATGCGTCAGTGCTGAGCTATAGCCCGCCGAAAATGGACCAAAGTAGAACAAAAATGAATAGAACGAGAGAACGAAGTGTCGGAGAAAGGTCGGGTCAAAGGAACGATTGCAGTATGTGCCCTGTAGAGTAGATTTATGCACACATTGATGAGGAACAGTGACGGCGCAAGGGGGGCGCATTTGACAGCACTGTTTGGGAGCGGAAACATGGGGTCAAACGTACCGGGATGATGGCAAATGATAGAGTAAGCAATGTGAGAGACGGATCCGTAGTGCGAATTGCAAGAGCCGCGCGTTGCGTGGTATGACGCTGTCCATACATTGTTTCCTGAAAGCCCTATTGCCGAACCCACAAACAACAGGTGTCGTCGTGTTACAAGCAGCATTCGACACCTGCCCTTGCGTTGATATCATACGTTACGTACGTTGGTGGCTGCACACAAACAGAGGAAACAACACGAATCTCTGTCGCTGACAGAGTATCACATGACTCGGCGGTAATGTACGTCATCGTTGTGCAGGTGACGTGTTGCCTTCCCGAATCTGCAGACGGCGTGTTACTATTCCGTGGTTAGTCACTCAGTATCAGTACCTGTGCGTTGTCTGTCCTGGTGATCTGGAGAGGGCGTAGTGCGGGAGTGAAATGGCGTTCACGTTGGAAGAACTTGCAGATATGGTGTTTGTGTATGGGCGAGCGAATGGAAACAGTCGTACAGCTGCAAGGTTGTATCGCACCAGGTATCCAGACAGGCGCCTTCCAAAGTACACCATATTTCCGAGGCTGTTTCGGCGTTTACGGGAAACTAGTGCCCAGTCATTCACGACCGCTGCAGGCGACGAAAAACTCTTGAGCGTGTGACAGAACACCCGTCGAGCAGCACTAGAGCATTAGCGCACTACTGTGTGGAGAGTACTCCGTGAACAACAACTACACCGCTATCATCCACAGAAAGTGCAAGACCTGCATCCTACAGACTTTGCACCCCGTGTGGTGTTTAGTGAAACGCTAGTGCAGCGCTGTTTGCAAGACCCGCAGTTTCTTGCTGCCATACTCTTCACAGATGAGGCCTGTTTCACGCGAGAGGGTGTATTCAATACCGGGAATAGTCATGTGTGGACCGACGCAAATACGCATGGTACCATTGTGCATGGACATCAACAGCGATTTGCGGTAAATATCTGGGCAGGCATCGTCGGTGACCAGCTGATAGGACCATATCTCTTACTACCTCGCTTAACAGCATCAGTGTACGCAGTGTTCCTGCGCGAAACACTCCATGGAATAGTAGAAGATGTACCTCTTAATGTTCGTACACGTATGTGGTTTCAGCATGACGTGGCCCCAGCACACATTGGCGCATCTGCGCGTCCGTGCCTTGACGATGCCTTCCCGCATAAGTGGATCGGAAGGGGCGGTCCGATTGCTTGGCCTGATCTTAAACCCATTGATTTCTTCTTGTGGGGTTATGTTAAAGCGCTCGTCTACGACACACCTGTCCAGAACGAAGAAACCCTCCTTGCACGCATCCTCGCTGCCTGTGAGATGATTCGCACCAACCCAGGCATGTTCGAGCGGATGCGCCAAAACCTATTACGGTGATGCCATGCCTGCATTGCATCCCAGGGACGCCATTTTGAGCAGCTGCTGTGAATGTAAGTACATTTACTCATTGTGTTTTCGTCCTACCAGTATCATGTGCAGTCTTGTCTAGCATTAGTATCTGTCGTCCTACATTACCACACCCACTGTACGATTGTTGTACCTGACCTTCTACCACACTCCGTTGTCGTGTATGCCGTACGTATTTCATGCTCCAAGGATCCTGCTTCCCAGGAGCGTTCTGACACTTCGGTGATTTACGGGCTTTGCGATCAGACATTCTTCCACACCCCTGTCAACAGCCACACACTATATCCCGCGTTCGTGACGCCGAAAACTAGTTGCCACGTGTCTGCTGGCCTCTTGTCACACTGGCCCTTTTCCCAACGCTTCGCTAGTAATACAGTACATTGCTGTGTTTCTTCGCATGCGCCGCCACTGTTCCGCATCGATGTGTGCATGAATCGACTCTACAGAGCACATAATGCAATCGTTCCTTTGACCCGAACTTTCTCCGACACTTCATTCTCCTTTCTCGCTAGTGTGTCGTATTCCATCTCAGTTTCGGCGGGCTATGGTTCGGGATTGCTGCATTGTCGAACTCGGGATCCGTCTCTCACATTGCTTATTTTATTCTTATTTTGGGGACCCGCATCCCACCCCTGCCTCTTGGTATTCTTAACACAAGTCAAGTTATGCACTTTCAGGGTCGTGCAGTACGATCCGTTTTGATCTTCTTGCCTTGGGGCAGGCATGTCCCTAGAGATTCTTGGATTGCCGGAGTTTCGGCATTCCAAGAAGCTCCTATTTCCATCAGTCTAAGACTTCTGGGGTTGCGGGACGGGTTTTTGCCAGGCGTCCAGAATGTTCTCCTGGCCTTGTTTGCTGGACCTATTTTTATTTGCTTGGGAGGGAACCCTATCTACTATATCCTCAATTTTATTGTGAAAAACATAGAACAAAGATTACATAATCCATTCCCACAAGTACAGACATCACATGGACAACACAGATGAGACAAACATAGACTTGAGCTTCTTCTTCTTTTCTTCTTATTCTCAATTCCTGTAAGTACAAAAGAAGGGAATTAGTTAGTTAAGGTGCGCGTGGATTTGATGATAAAGCCACGAAGTTTTTTTCGCTATCCCTCCTTGGTATCCACTTCCCTTCTTCTGCCACTCGTTTTTATCGTAGTTCTCTGTACGTTGAAATATCCTATCACTTCTTCTTCTGTTCTCACTACTTGCACTATTATTCCTTCCTTCACATTCACTCATCCACACTCACTCTTCTGCACTATCGCTACCTTCTGTATTCCAAAAGTTAGCTTAATTATCGTTGCCATTAATTTAGTTACACTTGCACATTTATTCTTAGTTCCCCATCACCAAATAGTTTCACATTTATCACTTCACGAGCGTCTCTTGTTACGAATTCCGCCACAAGGCGCTCTTCTACCGGGTTCCGGCAAGATCACACACGCCAGTCAGTCGGGCCGATCTTCCCTTGTATTGTTATTTATTTTTCTTATGGTGGGTGGTCCACGCCATTTCTGAATTACTTTTTATGATAGTTTGAAACTTTTTGAGTTAACTCTCTGAGGGCCGCCGTAAGTTCCGGGGTTCGCAGAACGCGACGGGCATTCCCTTCAGGAGTCCTCTTTCTTCCACCACAAGGTGCTCTGTCTCTCTGCAATGCAGATTTATATGTTCTGGCGTGGCCACAACTCCACATGTATGACATAGGTTGTCTTCTACAATATTAATTGCATGTAAATTTTGACGAAAGGGGCCATGGCCCGTCAGGAAGTGCATCAGCCCATCAGTAATATCCAAGTTTAGTTCCATCCGCTCTTCAATATCCGGAAAAATGAAGTAGAGTCTTCTTCCTTTTTCAGTTGTATTCCACAATTCCTGCCACGTACTGTTGATAGCTAAGTTGACTGCAGCTTAGTCTCAGCTGGTCTATGTAGGATGTTAACGACCAGTGGCGTATCCTGACTTTTGAGGTTGGGCATGCAATGTTACTACTACTACTACTACTATTATTATTATTAAGAATTATGTATGGGAATAAGAGATGACTTCTATCTAATTGCTCTTTACAAACTTGCAATTCCCTCTTTCTTACTGTCATAGACCTCGAGTAACGAAGTTCGGTCGACACATGGGAGTTTCACAGGTGATTTACAAGTGTTTCAATAGCATGCCAGTTTTCATGCGAAAACTGGAACCGAAAAGGTGATAATTTCTTCTCGTTTTGGTGTCAAATTAAATTTTCCTACAGAAAAAGAATAGCATGGCGCGGTAGGTATACAGAAGACATAGAGAGCAAGAAAGAATTTGATCATCTGTTGCCGCTCACGGAAATTACAGCTGCCACTAAGGAGGAAATAATTACGTTACTTCATAACTTTTATCCTTTTCTAGATGAAATGCGAAAATAGGAAGTATCCTCAGTAAAGTCAAGAAAATATGAGTATATAACACATTTAGAAGTTTATCTTGTGATTTTTCTGAAAATCCACACATATTCCACACAGAATTCCACTCCACGCAAACTACAAACAACTTCCAAAATTACAAACATTTTGTGGAATTCCACATACATTGACGGCGCTGCAACACACACTCTCTCATCTAGATGGCAACTATGCTGAATGCAACCTTTAGCGTTGCATGCATTTCGGATTTCTCCCGCATCTTTCACCCAATAAAGCACATGTTTGCAGGCAAGCGGACGACAAAGATGTTGAGTAGACGCCCACATAGATACACGAGAATACTGCAGCGCCACGCGTGAACAGTTTACTAAACTACTTACTGCCAGTGAGTGCCAGCTGCCAGCTTTCTTATTACGGGTTCTGGTCTAGGATATCAGGTGAAGTTCCGTAATTTCTCAAAATCTTTTCTGTTTTCTACTTGGAAAATAATAAAATAAATAAACTGGAATCCGAAGGCATGCAGTGCATGCCTTGCATTCATGGAGAATACGCCGCTGTTAACGACTTTATCCTGAATTTCTTTTTTGATCCAGTACATGGCTCCCATCTTCTTAACCTGGAGATGTAGTGGGGGGACCGCCAGCGCGACCTGTAGTGCCTCGACCGATGTCGTCCTATATGCGCCTGACAGTCGTAAAAGTATTTGCCGTTGAACTCTGTCTATAATCCCGGTACGTTTGACCCCATGTTTCCGCTCCCAAACAGTGCTGTCATATGAGCCCCACTTGCGCCGTCCCTGTTCCGCATCGATATGTGCATGAATCTACTCTACAGGGCACATACTGCAATCGTTCCTTTGACCCGACCTTTCTCCGACACTTCGTTCTCTCGTTCTATTCATTTTGTTCTAGTCTGATCCATTTTCGGCGGGCTATAGCTCAGCATTGACGCATTTTCGGAACACAACTTCTTCGCTTAAATCCCGTCTTTTGTCATTCTCCATCATGCCCTGAAGTTTGACCCACCATTAAAGATACACCCTGTATATATACAGGGTGTTCCGTAATTCCTATGACAGCGTTTGGGAATTGAAAGTAGACATCAAAACAAACAAAAAACTATATGGACAGAAATCGAAAACTCCTTTACGAGTTATGGGCGTGGGAAATTTGGCGGCACGGAACTTTGAAAATCTATAGCACAAAGACGAATGGCCGTGACACAGGCGGCGTGGAATTTCATAAAGGAAGTCATATGCGTTGTATCCAAAAATATCAAAATCAAAACTCCAGAACAATTGCGCAAGGGATTTCCCAAAGGAAGTGAGGGATTGCCGCTTATGTTTGCAAATAAAGATCGGTGAAAATGAGCTGGAAAGGAAAGAGTATGTAATATTAAAGTAGAATTCGTCTGTGCCACTTCGATAGTGCAAACAGAATCAAAGATATGGAGAATTGTGGGGTTTGCTATGAGTGGTTGCATAGCTACCAGTAAATAAGTTTCAACCATACCAGAAAGATTCGTGTATTGAAGGGTAGATTAATGTGTTATCAATTCATACAACGTTGCACTCTCCATTTGTATTACCACACACACGTACGGAGTCATTTTGGTAGCTCGTTGTTACTGAACCCACAAAATAGTATGTTCTACTGTCTGTATTACTTTGTCGTCTAACCTGTCGTCTACAACTCGTAGATTGTCCTGTTACCTTCTGCACCCTACAGTGGAAATGACATACGTTGTTTCAATGTTTGCACTACCACAAAACTGCAGTGATAGGTGAAGGGAAGTAAGGAGGTCTGAAGGACTTTTCACCGTGTGTTCGTGAGTCCTAGAAACGTATGCTGAAGCTATGAACTAACAAAATAGTATGCAGATCAGGACGCATTCGAATAGAAAGGACAACAGAATTGGGAAACGAACAGTACCACGCAATCTTGTCCTCTTTGCACAAGCAACCACCACTGCGAGAACCTGCGGCTTACATTAAGGGTCCGTGCGACAAAGGCACAAAACAAGTATGTTTGCAATACAAGACACTCTGAACACTCACAAAGGAAACACTGGTCACTAGGTCAGTACGTACCACTTACCAAGTTCGAACCGAAGAGTACTCATTGTGACGATCCAACTGACGCATGTGGGGAGTCCATTGCATGAAGCGACATGTACTACAATAGCTGCTGGAAGGAACACCCACGAACAGCGATGCATGCCTCGCACGAACGACGTATGTTCGCATAGACGCGATCATAAACAGATGGCATGTCTCAGATTTCCTCAGCCGCAGCTGCAATGCGTGCCACGAGATCTTCCTCCGACTCTACTGGGGTCTCATACACCAACGTCTTCATGTGACCCCACAGAAAGAAATCCAGTGGCGTCAGGTCAGGCGAGCGTGGTGGAAATGCTCTTGGACCACCACGGCCAATCCATTGTTGTCCAAAGGAAGTGTTTAAATGATCTAGGATAGCCCGTGTGAAGTGGGGAGGCACACCGTCGTGTTGAAACCACATGTGCTGTCGGATTCCAAGAGGACTGTCTTGCAGTAACTACGGCAGTATCTCCTGTAAAAAAAATTAAGTAGTTGGCAGGGTGAGACGTGCTGGGAGAAGATATGGTCCAATTAATCGTCCATTTATGATGCCTGCCCATACGCTCACACTGAATGGTTCCTGAAATGCGCGCTCTCGAACACCATGAGGATTTTTCGACTGCCCACATGTGGCTATTATGACAGTGAAACACACCATCCCTAGAGAAGGTCGCCTCGTCAGTGAAGAGTATCAGTTGGAAGAAATGCAGGATCTTCTGACAGCGCTGAAGTATCCACTGACAGAAGTCTACACGTGGAGCAAAATCGGCTGGACCAAGACTTGGAACTCGCGCAATATGGTATGGATGCAAGTGTTCTTGGTGGAGAACCCTCCAAACAGTGGTACTGCTTTCCCTCAAGTCATGTGCCATGCGTCGGGTGCTCGTCGAAGGATCCCGTTCCACTCGTCGAAGCACATCCTCTTCAAACTGCGGGGTTCGTACGCGTCTCGGAGCACCACAGTCGATTCTGTTGACGGTGAAGGTACCTCTCTCCCTAAGCCGACGTTCTAGTCTGGCAAAGATAGTACGTGACGGTACTCGACGATGTGGAAAGCGCTCGGCGTAAAGAAGACGCGCACGCCTTCCATGACGATGAGCTTCGCCATAAATTAATAGCATTTCTGCATACTCATCAAACGTGAACTCGGCCATTGCATTAAACTGCACGATCAGATCACGAGAGACTGTTCTCTGCCCTCGATCACAAAGCAAACTGTTGTACGGTGGAAAATATTGTACTGATAGGTGTACTTCAAGTTATGTGCAGGGGCTCGCAGCGTGAACGTGAAAATTTTCTAACTTAACTCCAATTTCTACCAATGCACAAAAATTTATTTGTGACTTTTTCCAAAACAATATAACCTATAATAGTATTGCTTCTAGATTACTCATTATACACATTAACTTGCAATCTTTGAGAAACAAATTAAATGAAGTGGAACTTATGTTACAAGAATTATCTTGTGATATATTATGTGTAAATGAACATTGGCTTAATGAGAATGAAATTGCTGTGTATATTCCAAAACATTATATATTATTTATGGCTTTTTGCAGAAAGGTGTTATCTCATGGCTGTGTTGCTATATTTATTCGCAAGGATATAATGTGCAAATTCAAACCCTTAGTATTGGAAAATTTATGTATTGAAAAACATTTTGAAATAGTAGGTATGATTGAACATAGTGTCAAATTGATTTTGATATCGATTTACCGTACTCCAGACTCTCCACTACATTATTTCCATGAGAATTTGGTTATATTCATTAGTTATTTAAATAGATTTAAAAACTATACTTTTTGTGTCATTGGTGATATCAATATCAATATATTTAAAACAACCAAGGAAATTGAGTAAGTCAATGTGAAAACAACAACTCACTAATTAAGAACAAATATTGATAGGTATTAAAGATGTAGACTCATAAGAATTCTTATCATACATTCTCCAAGGACAATTCCTTTCAAGCATTATCTAAGAATTAGCATCTTGATCCCACGCAAATCATCTAGTTACTCAATGACTTCTAAACGTCCTGTTATATCGAGTGTATCTTAAATCAAAACACCAGCATCTTATTTAAAAACTAAAACAATCCGACGTATGCCTATTTACAAGTTTCCATATCAACTCATATATACGTCATATTAATATACAGTGTGCCTATTTGTTTAACTAAACTGGTATCTTTACTGCAATTACATCATACATCAAACTTGCCCCTTTTCATAAAATAAGAACTTTTATCATACCTGAAACAAAAAATACTCAAAAGACGGAGGAACTTCCCTTGAAAGTTTCTCGCCATATTAGAAAGAAATTAAGATATTCAATACAATTTGAATAATAAATGAAAAGCACATTATGAGACATATCAGCTGCTTTCACTGATGAAATATGTCTTCTTGAATAAGACTGTCTATCAATTCATTATGAATTGTTTGTAAATAAAACCATGTCCTCTTCCACAACTTATTCTGACGTCAGGCTGAAATTAATTCGGAAATATTGTTATTTTATTATATAATTCAATTGAGTAAAACACCAAACAGTTAAAGTTCCGGAGTGTCTTTAAACCATAATCAGAACGCATAAAAGGAGAAGTGATATCAGTGGGACCTGTTTCGTCGCGTCTCCGCTACGTTAAGCGATCGCACTGAACGGAAACCACACAAAGCTATGGGAATTACGATAAGTTTCTACGGACTAGTTTCTTAATATCTAAATGTATACTTCTTGGCAATTAATGTATATATTTACAACAATTTGTAGTACCCCTACTGTACAGAGCGTATAGTAATCTAGTAATTGAATTTAGAATAAAACGGGCAATACAGAAAACATTTACAACGAGCGCAGCTATTACTCATTTGTAAAATAAAACTAATATGATTGAATAGAATTAAAATTAGTAATATTTACCTGAGACAGTGTTAGAGACTGGAGACTTTAGAAAGTTTCCTTGCAGATTTTGCAGCTTTTGTTGACACAAGTTCGCTCCGAATTTCCTTGGTGCGAAAGAAAAAGCGGCACTTGAGGTAGTGGAAAACAAGTTTAGTAACTGTTTTCAGGACATGTCCTTCGTTGCATCCCAGGGTTGCAATCTGAATTTTGAGTTCACCTAGGCTATCCTATGTGTCATAAAATATATCACCCCACATGCTACTGCTGGACAAAATCTTGTCACTCACTACAATTTCAGTTTGTTGCAACACATTCAACACGCTTTCGGAAGGATGAGTTAATACGATTCCGCATAGTCTTTCATTTTTGTGAATATCGTCACATCACTGTCTTTCAACGCTTCACTACGTAGTAAGACTATACAGGAGCAGCAAGTAATGAATTTGCGCCTTGGTTTACTACGTAGCATGCCAAGTAGTAAACAAGACAGTCCTTTCCTGTAACAACACTATTTAACAACGGCGAATTTCTTACCCACTCACAGCCATTAATGTAGTCATCGGTTATCACCACGTTCTCTCCAGTTTTCCGTAAAGCAGCTTCTTTCCTTTCCTTGTTGGCGCATTCCGTGATTTTCGCTAATGAGTGCATCTGATTGATAAACGACGTGAGATGGTTGAGGTTCACAATTCGCGCTAGAAGAAAGCACCTTCTTAACAGGAACGTAGATTGTAACATGTGGAGATTCAGGTAGTCGACAGTGGACGGATGATCATCGCATGAAAGTGACCTTATAATTCCGAAATGCCTCTCCTAGGGCATTTAGCTGCCATAATATACGTATATCCTATACTTCATAAATAATTAGCCACTTCTAATGTGCTCTGAATTGTCACTAGAGATTCCAATTTTCTTTCAGAAGCGAAAGATTTTTCTAGTTATTCAGAAACATCAGCATGTTCTGTAGAACCTTGTGGTGGAGCGATTCCTTATAGGGAGCAGAGGCCGGCGTTATTTAATTCAGGGCATCTTCAAGGTTATTCATTTGTTTAGTAAATTCTTCCGTGTTTTCACTGTTTCCAAACCCCTCGCGATTTATGGACCTGAAGAACTCTATAGTCCTTGCCATGCTTGCACAAAACTGGAAAGCCAGTCGAGCATTCATCTTTTGAAAAGAGTTTGGGTCTACGTGACTTTTCGTAATTTTGGGGCAAGACTGTATTCTCGCAAACTCAGAAGATGTGTCCACGCGAAGAACTTGTCTAAAAAAGTTAAAGTTTACTTCCTTTTCGTTAAAAAGTACTGAAACTTTGTTGTGAAAATGATTGTGAATACACTTTAAAATATGCATCGGAGAAAATCCAAAATTGTCTTTTTTGGTCTGCTGGACTAGAAACGGAACAACTCACTTTTCCTTTTTCCCCAGATATTCCCAAATATCCCCAAGCACCACAGTTTGATTGACTGCCACCTGAAGTTAGCCCAATAACTTGAACGCCAGGTTCCTCCAATTGAATAATTACTTCAGTCAAGATTTTTGTCAGAATATCAGACGGCAGTATTTGATTTGTAGCCGGGGATGGTTGGGATTATCCTCCTCTGTAAAGATGTTTCCTGGCTCCTTTTATCAAAATATATCCCAAAATTGGGATATAAATAGACGTAAAATACAGAATTCTACGTCTCTGACAAATTCTTCCCCCTCTGTGGAAAGTACACAAATCGAACACTGTCAGACGGTGTTGAATTTCGACCCGAATACACTGCAACAGGTTGCACTCAGTTACACAACAATGGCATAAACATAAATACCAGGGCTTGATTAGCGAGGCTGTTCTTTTGGTTATCTGGGGTGTGATTCTACAAATTAACAAACCCGTCAACTTTAAGTGAAGCACTATTAAATGTCACTTCCTCTCGCAATTTGACGTCGTCAAACATCAAAACACGTATCTTTTTGTTAGCATCAGTTTCAATAGCAAATTAGTTCTTCAAGGCAGCTATTGTTTGTGTATACATCTTTATATTTACTAGCATACAGCGTCAAAATTGTGTACTTTGCACTTCCGTATAAATAATGACCCTGAAGTAGAAATACTTAATCTAATTAGATTAGCAATCGTTACCTTTAGGAGCGTTTAATCATTACGTGTTAAAACAATTATTGAACTAAATAAATCAATGTGAAAACTAGTTCTTAACAACAACCCACCATTTAATTCAGAACAAATATTGACAGGTTCATGAAGATGTAGACACATAAGAATTCTTATCATACATTTTCCAAGGACAATTCCTTTCAAGCATTATCTAAGAATTAGCATCTTGATCCAACGCAAATCATCTTGTTACTCAATAACTTCTCAACATCCTGTTACATCGAACTTATCTTAAATCAAAACACGAGCATCTTATTTGAAAACTAAAACAATCCGACGTATGCCTATTTACAAGTTTCCATATCAACTCATACATACGTCATAATTATATACAGTGTGCCTACCTGTTTAACTAAACTTGCATCTTGACGCAAGTACGTCAGACATCAATTTTAAAATGTAGAATATCGAAAGCCAAGGCGGTGGCAACCCTAAACATATTTATTTAATGAAAAATATTCACAGGCATTACCGACTATGGTTCAGTCACGTTTACTGGACGCTGATATATTTCCGAAGTTCAGTTTGATTGAAAACATGTTATTGAAAACACAATAGTAGCCATTATCTCAACACAATTATCTCAACATTAGTGTATCCTCATACTTATAATTTATTCCTAAGTTTTTGGTTCATATTTTACTTCAATGCATTACTCACCAGCAAAACTCCATAATGTTGTCGAAATCTTTCGTTTAAAATTAGATTTCTTTTCAAATGAACTGGCACTACCACCCAGTAAGATTGAGGTCATCCTTTTGCCTTGATGACCGTGCGGTTCACCTCGGCATGGATTTCGTCAATAAGAGCTATGCCTACAGAACGGCAAGTAACAAAGAGCTTTTGTTGGAGAGTAGTGCATCTTGAGAACGAATAGGCTATTGGACTTCACATGTTCCCAGAGAAGTGCAAATGCATTGAAGTCCGGACACTTTACAACTGTTCTTAAATTAATTATGCTTACGCTTTCGTGTTGTAAGAGAGCAAGATCAGTGCATCTACACTCACAACTCCCTGTTTCTGTAGAACAAGCAGAAAGAAAACCTTTTCCGTGATGTGAGAATTTTCCTTTATTTCCCGCAGTAACTGATACGAACAAATTATATTTATATATATATATCCGCTACTAACTGATATAGTTCCTAAAACCTATATCCTCTAAATGCCGAGATGACCATTGGAGAATTATAATAAGTGTTAGGTGGACTTTCCTTAAAAGCAGCGTACACCTAATTGTATATTTGTTCCCAAAGAACTAGATACGGAAACATATAGCATGCGGACGGGAAGAACATAGCCTATATTTGAGTAATTCCCAAACAACTATACGTGAGTGACATCAGCTTTTATTACAACCCATCATATATGACCACTAAATACCAAAAAGTTACCTTTATACTGGACTACAATAATTAATAAGCAATTCGATCCATTCAATCTCATCCATTTATATCACAGCCGTACATTATACACCAATACAAACGTAAGCTTAATTCAGGCTCAGAACCAATATGTCGAACTTTCGTATTCTCATATCAACAATGTCAACATTTACATGCTCTGTTGTAATTTTCCAATATTTTGTTCCAAAACCTTAAATCAAAACAAAACCTAATTATGTTCTTAAAATAGTGCGTTTTACAATATAACACTTTCGCCGGGTCTTCCTGAAAAAGGACTATAAATTAATTTACACAATAGAAATAAAATTACTTACTTGAATGTAGACCTTAAAATGGAATTGTTCCATTGCACGCTGAACTTTATTCAAGTACTTCACCTGGCTAAACTCCATTTTCAGTTGAGAATTCTTCCTCATGTTATAGAATTATTTTAGATTTCCAAAATCCAACTTCTCAGTAACCATAGCTGCAAATACATGCTGAGCATTTGCTGCAAAGTAACAAATACAAGTCACATCCAGTTTACAGCACAATACATAACGTAACAAAAAACTTAGTATAATTTTTCCAATCAGCTTTCTTTCATCTGAAAACAGAAAACACTTCACATCATTTCCAAAATTTCACCATCAAATACCAAACTGTTCACCAAAAGAAAATTTAAAGACAATTGACGATAGCGTCTCCAATATATAAACATTCATCTTCACCACATGGCTTACAACGTTTAGCAAGATGACAGTGATTATGTTTTTTCATCAGAACCAAGCGATCACCATAATACGAGCTCATCATTAACTCCACAGTTTCAAAATCAACCTTAACTCCGTTGAATGTAATATGTTGAACTTCAGAAGAAACTTCAACATTATTTTCAGCTTTTATTCTACCATTTACCAAATCATCCGAATTATCCGTCGTTGATATTTTCTGTTTACGTTCATCAAACATGTCAGTATTTAACCCAATATCATCGTTGACCATATCATTTGCTAAATCCATTTTATTTTTTACACCGTTATTACCTTTCTTCTGCTCCTCTGGCTTAATCAAAACTTCAAGTGGATTTACTACGGTATTTAGATTTGAACAACTAGGTTTCGGTTCATTAGCATGACCTGACCGTTCCGGTTTCGGTTCGTTTTTAATGTCACATTTAGTGATTTCATTTGATTGTTGACCATTTATATCTAAATATGAGCTTTCAAGATCTGATAATTTTAATAAACATTTTTCCCACAAAATTAAACCCCGCTCATTCATGGTTGTTATGGCTTTTCTTAAAGAAGATAATTGCTGATCAATTATGCACACATAATTGTCAAGATCTTTATTTTTGTACTGTACTTTATCACTATGCGCTACGAAATCTTTCATGTGTAGAGGCATGTCCGACTTGGAAAGTTGCTGAATTGTAGCATTCTTTGATGTTTGTAAAAATGTATCTTTCCAATTACCAAAAAAAGCATTGAGTCCAATTCTTCCTAATATTATAAATGGTAATGTATATCTACATGTGTAGAATGTCAAATTCTTTATTTGATTATTAAAGGTACACGGAACTGAAGCCTTGCATAAAATTCTCAACTTTCCTCCTGACAGGGATCTTAAAAAAGCATTTTGAGGCAACTTTATAGTGTCTAATTGTAAAGCTTTCGCTGTGTTTAAATCTAGAATGTTGTACGCTGAACCCGTATCTAACATTACCTCGATGTTTTTTCCTTTAATACCTAATATCATTGTTAATTTCTCGAGGTCATTACACGTGTTTTCATCCCCAATTTGTCCAATCCATATATCATCTATGGATATCCCAACCCCCATTGGACTATCAAAAGGTTGATTATTTTCCACCTCTGGTTTTGTCTCAATTAAACTAACCTTTTTTGCTGGTAGTTACGTTTTTTTTGTAAACATTGTGATTGAAAGTGATCCTTTCGTTTACAAAAATTACATGATTTTCCATAAGCAGGACAACGATTGACAACATGTTTATACCCACATGATTTACATTCAATACCCTTTTGTTGTATATTATCATCGAATGTCAAGGATTTGCTATTACTAGGCCTTACCATACTATGTGAAGAGACTGCTTGAATACTCGATGTTCTAAATGCCGCAGTTAGCATACGGCTTTGCGATTCTACTGCCTCAAATTGTGTAGCTATCTTTATAGCTTGTTCAAACGATAGTTCGTCCTCATGCAAAAGTCTCTTTCTTAAGGAATTATCTAATACTCCTAGCACTAATTGGTCTTTACAGGCCTCATCCTCAAACGAATCGAACTTACATTTTGATGCCTGCTGACGTAACTGGGATACATAATCCTTTATCGGTTGGCCCGTTTGTTGCATCATTTTATGAAAAGTGTAACGACTTGTGGTAACGTTACTTGTTTTTTTATATAACTTTAGCAATCCTTCTGTTAGCCGAGAAAAGGATACTTTTGTTATCACCTCAGGCTTTACCAATTCTTTCAGTTTTGCATAAACTTCAGGAGATAGCGAAGTTAGTAACTTGCATTGCCTTTTTTCGGTCGGAAGGTCTTGCAAATCAGCATGGAGATTAAAACGCTCTAAAATAATTTTCAATTGATTCTCGTTCTTCCTCATAATGATAAAAATTGAACTTAGATTCAGCCATTCTTATTACTTGATATATGTGAGTCCGCAAAACCACAATCCGATGTCGCCAAAGTGATAGTTCCTAAAACCTATATCCTCTAAATGCCGAGATGACCATTGGAGAATTATAATATGTGTTAGGTGGACTTTCCTTAAAAGCAGCGTACACCTAATTGTATATTTGTTCCCAAAGAACTAGATACGGAAACATATAGCATGCGGACGGGAAGAACATAGCCTATATTTGAGTAATTCCCAAATAGCAACAACTATACGTGAGTGACATCAGCCTTTTATTACAACCCATCCATATATGACCACTAAATACCAAAAAGTTACCTTTATACTGGACTACAATAATTAATAAGCAATTCGATCCATTCAATCTCATCCATTTATATAACAGCCTGTACATTATACACCAATACAAACGTAAACTTAATTCAGGCTCAGAACCAATATGTCGAACCTTCGTATTCTCATATCAACAATGTCAACATTTACATGCTCTGTGGTAATTTTCCAATACTTTTTTCCAAAACTTTAAATCAAAACAAAACCTAATTATGTTCTTAAAATAGTACGTTTTACAATATAACACTAACCATCTCATTAGGTTAGTGCTTCAATCCTACTTGTAATTAATCTAATTACATATAAAACAATAGTAACTCAAATTAGTGATCGCTGTTTAGACATTTGGAAATGTTCTTTGATATATCCCGTAATGTTTAAGAGAAATGTCAGTATTTGCATTTATCGACAGCAATCCTCGAAAAACACCGAGTAGTTTCTTTTGCCTTATTGGAAGGTCTCAGTTTTGTTTCGGTGTGATTTGCGCAGAAATGTTAAAAGTCTTTCTCAGCGTAAGAAAAGTCTAATGCTGGTCAAGTATTTGCTGCCGCCATGTTGATCGTTTATGTCACGGAAATATAATAACCTTATTCTAATGTTAATTTTTCCCACATTTTATTCCTTTTTACTACAACTCATGAAATACTCATTCTAGTTTTTAAAAAAAAGAGCAATAAAAGTTATACAATCAACGAGATTCGAACTTGCGACCTCTTGCTCGTGAAAAAACTCTCTTCCACTTCAGCCACTCAGACTTATGATAACGAATACATTTGCTGAAGTGGAATTACGCTAGTTATATTTATAACGTAAACATACTTATCCTTACGTAAAATATAGTTTATTTCTAAATAAGACGTTTCGCATTCTGCCAACTGGAAATTGTCAGAAGTTTGGAGAATTAGACTAATTATATGAATAATAGCTTATTTTTTAATTTCATTGTCTATATCACTATCTGTGAAAACTCCTGACTACTAAAGTAATAATAATAATAATAATATAATATTCTACAAACCTGTAGGCATTTTACACTGTTACCTTTCGTAAATTAAATCAATCGTTTGATAAGAATATTATAAATAACATGAAAGTAACATTTATACATATAACGTTCTGATGCTTATTGGGAATTCGAAACGTAATGTGCATGACTAATTTAAAATATGGATTGATTTAGAGATTAGAAGTGTAACTGCTTTCGAGCACATGCCTTACATGAGAGTACAGTTATAAGTGCATATTGACTGTTTCGTCGAATTTAATACAAAACACTTACACTTTTCCGTGTGTCCACTCGTATTGTAAGAAAGACCATTCTATCGGCAAAGAGAGAACAAAAAAAGAAAAGAAAAATATTGGAAAATTGCAAAAACTAATAACCTCGTTTTGTATTAGAAATTTTAAAAAAGAAAATGTTACTAGGGATGGGTGGAGATTCGAACTCACAAGTAAAGTACCCGAAGTGAGGACTCGAGTTGCTCATCAAGTGATACCTTAAATTGAAGCTAGTGATGAGTATAGTACACCTGTGAAAACCTAGCTGCAGAGCTCCAGAAATAAAAAGGTTATGGCGGGTCAAAGTTCAAATAGAAAGCGAATTTAGCTGCTTGTGATGGCCATGTTTTGCTAATTATCCCGATGGTAATACGTCGTAAGTTGCTCCCAATTAATGTAATGTGTAGAATGATATCCCTCTCTCTGGCTGATCTCCCGCTTTCTGTTATTCGTGTATGAATGTCCTTGTGCATGTTTGCTCCTGTTATTGATGTCAATAAAAGTTCTTTTTTCTTTTCGTTTCAGAAAATGGAAGCAGGTGCTATCATTCATGCTCTGTATGAGAAATATGGATTTGTTAATAGGAGAATGAATAGGTATGAAGATTCATTGTACAAACAAATATTGGAGATACTTGAGGACAAGATGGAAATCATAGAAGAAGTTAGAACTCTTGGATTTGCTGGTGACAGTGATGAAAGCGATGATGGAGACTACGGTGATGACGTCTTTGATGAGGAAATGCCAAGTACATCGCAAGGTTCTTAAACACATCAAGAGTCTCCGACACCTGTAGCTTCTTCAGGTGAAGAATATTAGCCTTCGCCAAAAAAACAAAAACACATCTGGGACGATGATTATAAAGAAGCAGCTTACTGTTTTGGACACACAATGAGAACCCGGAAAAGAAACGAAGGAAATTTTCATCTGTCAAGTCACAATATAGATTAATTCAATCGAAAAACATCCTCTTTGAATATGAGAAAAAAGGCAAAAACCCAGTTATAAGAAACTTAATGCAGCAGTTCACGATAAATTCAAAGAAATGGTCGAGAGATGTGCAATTAATTATACACGACAAGACTCTTCGCTTTTGGGCTCTTCAGATAAGTAAAGAGCTAGATCCGGATAATACTCTACAATTCAAGGCATCTCGTCACTGGCTGTCTAATTTTAAAAAGAGAAACAATATCGTCAGTCGTTCTATCACGCATAGGGTTAGCAAAACGTGGAAATCAAAAGAAGCTGAATTACATCACTTATCTACGACATTTATTACGTCCATGAAAGAACTTATGTTACTAGAAGACCTGAATCCTCGTCAAGTATTCAATGCTGATCAAAGTCGATTTGACAAGGAATTCCATGCATACAGGACTCATAGGACTAAAGGTACGGTGGTTGTAAGAGGTGCATTTGGATCAGTCAGTGCTACTACTCCTTCATATATGATCATGCCGGTTATTTCCATGGATGGTGAAATATTGCATCCGATGTACGTTCTTGTATCCGAATCCAGTGGTCACTTTCCAGGAAATAAGCAAAAAGATCCCGATAACATAGTGTCCCATCCAGGAAAGACTGCAAACATGAACAAAAGTGATTTAAAAGAGTTTTATTCTGTATTCTGGAATAGCCTGCCTGCCGATCGTGATAAAGTCTTGCTTTGCTGGATTCATGGAGTTCAAATAAGGATGATAACGTATCAAATGAATTATGCCCTAATCATATAACACTGTTCAAACGTTTAATTCCTGGTGGTTGCACTGGTTTCATCCAACCACTTGATGTTTACTTCTTCCGTCCATATAAATCAGGTTCATTACTGACACAGTTATTGCTTCCTCGGAAAGTAATCTCTGGCATCGGGATAACATTTTACGAATGCAGTCCTTCACTCTCTTCCAATTCAGCGCCTCACAATTTCGCAACATGATCAGGTTTGCGTTTTACAAAAGCGGCTACTTGGATGAGGAGCCCGAGCCCTGGATGTCTCCATTGGATTATTGTTTTGATTCTAATATACGTGACGAGTGTTACAAGACCTCAAGTGAGAACATCTCTTTTGTCAAGTGTGCTCATTGTGAGCAAAGTACCTGCTTATCACACGCCTTCATTGACGACTTACATATTGATTGTATCAATGTGTAGTACTTTGTACGTGCCTCTTTCCTTCAAATGAATCGCATTTCAATTCAAACCCATGTCCTTCTGACTTTTGTTCTGCCTTTCGTTGTGACTTGTTTCAATACAATTCGCTTTCTCTTTGAACTTTGACCTGCCATAACCTTTTTATTTCTGGAGCTCTGCAGCTAGGATTTCACAGGTGTACTATACTCGTCACTAGCTTCAATTTAAGGTATCACTTGATGAGCAACTCGAGTCCTCACTTCGGGTACTTTACTTGTCAGTATCCTTTATTCCACAAGTCCAAAGCTACCACTTAAAAAAAAAACTCGCCCTATGTGGTCTTTAATTACTTTAACCTCACTTATTCCTTTTTACTGAAAAGTCTGATTTTTCCTAACTATCATCCTAAGTTAAAATCACACAAAGACACATCTATGCTCCGGGCGAGATTCGAACCCACGATCTAGGAGTCAATGGCCTAGCGCACTAGCCTGCTCGACTATTCCGACCGACTATGCGAGTTATGATTTAACACTTTAATAACCATTTATTGCTGCACCGTTGATTGAAAATCTTCACTTCAAAAGATAAAAAAGATTTCATGCGTTTTTTCGATCCTTTTCGGGGACTATAATAATTCTGTCAGATGATCATACTGTGGATGCATTATGTCTGTAACCTTTGTTTGCGTAATTCTTCATTTGAATGAATATATCTCTGTTCTCCGTTTCATACCAGGTGTGTAAATATGAAACCGGAATTTCTTCATAGACGGCGTTAGCTGTCACTGTGGTTACCGTAAAACTGCTTCCTTGGCGATACATGCTTGTTTTGACTGCTGATAACGATTTGCAACTCACAACCAGACAAGTTTCATCTCATAGTGTAGTGTTTAATAGCGTAGAACATAGCGCAATTTGTACCTACAAACTACGATGTGCGGACAGCATTGATTTTTTGTTACCATTTGAAGAAAACTGCTGCAGGATCGCATCGCATGCTTGTCGAAGTTTACGGTGATCATGCTCTTGGTAAATCACAGTGCTATGCGTGGTTTACAAAATTTAAAAGTGGCGATTTTGACGTGGAAACGAAGAACGTGGAAGACCACCGAAAATGTTTGCAGACAGCGAATTGCAAGCTTTGTTGGATGAGGATGACGCTCAGACGGAACAACAACTCGCGGATCAATTAAATGTGACACGGGAAGCAGTTTCCATACGTTTAAAAGCCATGGGCAAGATTCAGAAGGTGGGAAAATGGGTTCTACATGCATTGACTGAACGACAGCAGGAAAACCGAAAAAGCACTTGCGAAATTCTGCTCGCCAGGTACAAAAGGAAATCATTTCTCCATCGAATTGTGACTGGTGACGAAAAGTGGATCTATTTCGAGAATCATAAGCGTAAAATATCATGGGTAACTCCAGAAGAACCGGCGACATCGACTGCAAGACCAAATCGCTATGGATGGAAGACAATGCTTTGTGTTTGGTGGGATCAGAAGGGAATGATCTATTATGAACTGCTGAAACCTGGCGAAACCGTTAATACCCAACGTTTCCGACAATAGATGATCGATTTGCATCAAGCTTTGGTGAAAAACGACCAGAATATGACCAGAGACAACATAAAGTGATTGTGCTTCACGATAATGCACCCTCCCACACAGCAAAACCGGACAAGGAAACGGTTTTGACGTTTGGCTGGGAAATCCTTCATCATGTGGCTTACTCACCAGACTTGGCGCCTTCCGATTTTCACTTATTTGCATCCATGGGACACGCACTTGCTGACTAGCGCTTCACATCTTACGAGAATGTACGAAATTGGCTTGATGACTGGTTTGCAGCACAAGAGGCATAGTTTTTTTTTTTTTGTCTGGTATCCACACATTGTCGGAACGATGGCAGAAATGTATCGCTAGCGATGGGCAATACTTCGAATAAAATAGTTCTTAGCATTGTCTTCCAATCACTGTGTCTTTTCTGTACTATCATGGTCAAAATAATGTTCACATGACTTTGTTATACACGATTTTTCTCTAAGCCTACAAGATAGGCCACCCAACTAACGTAGAGTGGGCGGTGTGTGATTCTGAGAGAGTGTGCGTGAACGAGCAAGGGTTGGAATTTTCTTTTCTTTAAGAGGAAACATTATCACATGTCCTGGGTTCTGGAAAGATATTCATGATTTCTTGTAGTGTGTAGCAAATAATAAAAAAACGTAAGCAAGTCGTATTTCAAATACCAAAACAGGAAACCTAACACTATTTTTATTTTAGGTGGGCCACTAGTTGAAGTGTATTGAAAATTTTAATTCAAATTGTCCAATAGAAAATATCCTTACCGAACATGGAGAAACAAAAATGAACTTAAAACCTATGGTTTCTTTCTTATTTCTTTCTTAATGAATTCCATAGAACACTAACGTTATGAATGAAAAACAAGAGAAAAGGTCTGTTTCTATCAGTTCTGAAAAATAGGGCACGATATTTATCCTTTATAATTTCTGATATTATGTTGTTATTTACGTTATTTTGTGTGTGCGTGCGTACGATATTGTGTGTGCGTGCATGTGATAAACATCGAAACGAGTACGCTTTCTTCCGAGCGCCGTACCTTACTTGGTAAAACGTTCGTTTCGTTCTCCGGAGGTCCTCGGTTCGGTACCAGCGGCTGACTGTCCCGACTTAGGTTTTCCCAGTGTTTTCCCACTGCGCATAAAAAAGATTGCGACAACGAATGCCGGCCAAGTGGCACCTTTTTATCCCATAATGGTGTCTGGTAAACAGACCCCCTCTTTCTCCTTCCTTCGTCTCGCCCATACTGAAATCAGCAAACATCATGAGCAGGTTTTGTTTTTCAAAATGGAAAACAGATCAAAAAAGATGTATTGGTATCGATAAAATGAAAGAATAGAGGCGAGACGAATCAATATACATAATTTGATGGAGGGAGAAATTTTAACACATACAATGAAACATTGAAACCGATCGTATATCTGTTAGACAGAGGCAGAGAAATGAGAGAGAGAGAGAAAAGGGGAGATAGAAGAAGAAGAAGAAGAAGTACAGATAAAAATTAGAAATTTAAACGTACTTAAAATATTAAGTTCAGTTCCCACAGTAAAAAGTTCAGTTCCCACAAATCAAATCTAACAGCAAGAGAGAAGTAACTTTTGGATTTTATATTTTTTCAGGGTTAATCCAATATATAAAGGGTGCTTCAAACATTCATTAAGTCACTTTCACAATGGAAACCAAACTTGGTGGTCAGATTAAATACTCATGATTCCAGTGAAACTCCAGAGGATACATCTCACACACGTATCCTCTAGTTACACATCTAGGATAATGTCAAAAGTGTAACAAACATTCTTTGTTTGCGCGAGGCTAGTTTGCAAATTCTTTGATACTTATTAAACATACTGGTTCGGAATACTTTGTAATCTCCGAAATTCCCAGTTCATAGATTTTCCAGACCGGGTCAATCGGTTTACGGGGTCACTTATGTTTGGGTCAGGCCCTATCAAAGGGTCATCAAAAGTGGCCCGGAATTGGCTCTGGAACAAGCACAAAAAGAGAGAGTTTGTGTAAAGTAAGAGAAAAAATAAAAAGATAGAGAGAAGAAGAAGAGAAAGACGCAGCGAAGACACGATAACAATACATCAAGAAAGAGAGGAAGAGAGAAACACAATAAAAAACATGAAAACTAGATTATCATTATGCCAAATAGCACACACACAGTTTGCTCGGATTATGACCAGTGATGCTTTGTTCTCCGCAACCCGAAGATAAATCTCTGTTTGAATACTTCAGTGTATGCGAAAAAGAAACTGTCTGTTGGGGAATCGAACCCAGGTTTTCAAATTAGAAGTTCAGCACGCTAGCGATACTCCACGAGTGAATCTCTAGTCACAATGTGCCTAACATATGTTATAGTGTTTCTTTCTAAGGATAATAACAGGAAAAGTACATATTTCTGATCAATGACGTGTTCTTAACCCCCTGGGACTTTATTT
Organism: Lepisma saccharinum; assembly: GCA_022664845.1. Taxonomy (NCBI): domain Eukaryota; kingdom Metazoa; phylum Arthropoda; class Insecta; order Zygentoma; family Lepismatidae; genus Lepisma; species Lepisma saccharinum. Next base: position 907 of record JAGDQP010025140.1, on the reverse strand, counting down.
GGACTTTTCCAACCAACATTCGTAAATCGTCTTTCTCTCTTTAGTGACTCAGGTGCTTCATCCCACAGTCGGAAATATTCTCCGTTTTGTATGAGAAGTAATGATTGCTTGCTTTGTAAAAAGAAATCTTTAGCGTTAACAGGATTCGAACCCATGTTGGTTTGTTTTCGTATTGAAATGCCTAGCGCGTTTCCCCTACTCCATTTTGCCAACTATCTTAACAGCTATGAATAACCAAGTTCAATTGCGAGGAAACTGTAACACTGAGTCTATGTGTTACATTTTGTCTGTATGTATTGTGTGCTAAGTAAACACATTTGTATGCGTGTCCTTTTTGTCATTTCGAATTATGAAATGAATATATTATGGCAGTTTTAAGAACAAATCCAGTTTAGGGTAAGTATTGCCACATTAAAATACGATCACTTATTGTCGTTTATTTTAACGTGAATTAGGCTGAACGAATCTAACATCACCAAAAGAAAATTGTCGTTAGCAAATTGAGAAGTTAAAACTTCAATTAAAAATTCTAATACACTTCGTGCAATATGACAAGTTGAACGTAACACAAATTTTAACTTTTGACAGTTTGTATTGTAAGCATGATAGCGCGCAATCTGAGCCTATTTTGATTTAACCAGTTTCAAAATATCCTGTTCAATTTTTGTGATACATTTTCAGTCACAAGTTAGGCACCCATCCTTCTCATGCCCGACGCTCTGCGGTGCACTCATCCTCGTATCAAACTGAGTACCAGAGTGTTTTGGTACTCCTGGGCACCTTGAAAGGTAAAGGCGGTCGAGCGTGGGACTGACCACTCCCTCACTTCGTACAGTATGTCGAGATATGGAGCGCTACCCCCACATCCCCCATGTGCTGTTCACGGTGCGTGTGTATCGCACAGGGG
>JAGDQP010025139.1:0-27203 GCA_022664845.1 Lepisma saccharinum | reverse complement strand
ATCAAGCGTTGCGAGATAATATGTGAACTATAATGCATCTACTTTCGGAACACCTCGAGCGATTATGAGCGACTGCGGACAATTTTCTCCAAAGACCTGATGAAAAATATCAGGCTACTGTTTGGCAACTGATACAATTTTACGTGTGCGTATATTTCATTTACAGTAGGAAGGGGAAAACGTAAACAAAAGACCGCGAATTTCCTTACGAAGTGCGTTCACAAATACCCTACACAATGGTCAGGGTATTTGTGGTACGTGTGGTACGTTTGGGGCAGGCTCAGGGCCTATTGGCCTCTTACGCCAGAGTTTTTACGTATCAATAAAATACAATTTCTACAGAATAATATGTGAGAAAAAGTTAAATTTCACTTTTACATCCCTTATCAATGTAAAACACGCTACACGAAATACTACCAAAACCCTTAAAATTGATTATGAAGTTCGCCAAAGAAGAACTGAAAAAGTCCCAGGCTAAAACTAAACATTACAAGAATAAGTACCGTGGACCAACTGACGTTCAGCCTTGTAAATTGGTCCTTATCAAAAAGAAGGAGACAAAGGTAAAACCACCAAATAGACTTACCGTTATAAAATTGATATGCCGATTCAGAGGTATAAGCGACAAACACGTATGTACTGTTGGAAAAGTTGTATGGATCATAGGAATCCAACATTGTGATTGCTAAAAGGGCAAAGAAGTACCTATTGCCCACCTAGGAATCCAAAAACACAATAAACTATGCATCTGTAAGTGAACATCCTCCCTGCCAGTATGTATAGTGATGAATGTGAAATATGAAAATGGTAATTTATGAAGCAAGCGTATATACTTATGATACGAATAACTTGAAGGTAACCCCCAATTTATAAATATCTTTTAGACGAGATATTTCTATACTTCCACGTCAAGCAATAATCTTCCAATTATTAATATCAATTGAAGCTAATCAACTATTAACTAGAATTGTCACTTTTCATGGCAAATACAGTTTGCATATTAATATTATACGTGATCGTATGTTTCGTCAAATAACAAAAACTGAATGAATGATAATAATAAATGTATATCTTTAGCTACAATAAAATATTACCTGAAGCATCAGACACGACAGACCCTGACATCTACACACTTATGTACTTCCCATTCGTCAGCGACAGATCTTCTGAAGTAAAACTTAACCTTCTGCATGTCCGTCTCATCAAAACGATCCCAAAGATGTATTCTAGTTTTCATCACTCCATGTAAATTACTTCACTTTAAATGACATATTGTTGACTTTTCATACAACCCGCTGGATCCCGCTGGATCATACAACCAGCATGTCTGGGGTATCTATGTTATTCCCGCCGATATAGTGGTTAATAGGTTTACTCTTATCCATTGTTGTTGATATTCCCGACACTGGTCGTCCACTCCTATCGGGAGTTTTTTCTCTTGAGGCACCGGCCGACAACCCCTTATGCTACGCTGCAAACTACTTATGATGTTCAATATCCCTACTGGAAATGTCAATGTCCCATCATTAAATGGAGCTTCACTCTCATCAGATTCGTAGACCTTGTTCGGCCTCTAAGAAAACGGTAATATAGTCACAAGTTACTGATAGGTTTTCTCTTCTTTTGAGCTTCTCGTGGTCGATGATGAAACATAATTATGCCATATTTGTACACCTTAAATATGAAATACATTTCCTGAATTTGGTCCTCTCTATCCAAATGTATATTTATACTAAGAAGTCACATTAACGATAATGCGAATGTATATTATGTGGTGATCCGTTTAAATAATAAAGTTAATGAAATGCTATATACTTTTTCACGCGCATCCTAAACAAAAATACATTTCTCATTTTTCACTAGCAAACTTCATATCAACTATAACGTGACTATTAATTACCTTTCATATCCATCTGTATATACTCTCATTTTATTTGACCTGATGCCTTTATAATCTACGAAGTTTCTTTAATAAATGTGTTGTGCTGTATGTAATGTTATGCTATCATATTCCCTATATTTATTTAAAATTCTTGATTCAATTTTGTTAATTACAGGTCATTCTGGTTGTGTGCTTGGTTTGCTATAACAGCAATAGCTATACTCATTTCTTCGTCACTGTGGAATCAATATTACTACAATGCAACAGCATATACAATTGAAGAACAAGAAATGGGATTGAATAACAAGTCAACATCGTTAGCTCTAGCAGTATGTGCTCCTGAGAAGCCAATTCCGTGAGTATCCGTTAAAATATTTTAAAATGCATTTCTGTCTTCCTGTATTCACCAAATCGTCTAGAAACATAAAACGGGAAGCACATATCAACTGTGATTGATGCTTCGCTAAAAAAAAGCTTGAGAAACATGTTCTTCAACATGATAGTTTACATGAAAAAAAAAACTAGCACACAAAAAGTTATTCACTGCTGAACAAACAGGTATGCAACGGACCATATTGCTGTAAATACCTATGAAAACTGTTCAAAAACATTATTGCCAGACTTACGAACTACTGTAATGTGTGCCACGAGTATTCAGATTTGCGAAAGCATAAACGAAAGTTTTAGACAGTAAAAATCTAACGATAAACAGACAGTCGAGATAGGACTAAGCATATTATGACTTAGGTAGAAGATAAGAAAAGTATCAGCCAGAGCCAACAACATCAGTGTTCGGTTTGTACAATTTTCAGACAGGTGGAAGAATTAGTGAGATATGTATTATAAGGTATTTTTGGATCATCCATATCGCAGGCTAGACATATATCTGTCAAGGGGTTTGTAAACATAAAAATCTGTAAACAGGGCCCGGGAAGATTCTTGAAGAAAGGAGAAAATCCCAACCATCCTTTGATAGAAATCGAACACTCCGTTATATCGCCGCATACTTCCTGGTGAGTCTGAGGCAGACTCTGACCCTGGGAAACTTCTGCTGCGGGCTTCGAATAATATATTTTTATGGTATCTTTGAGTCGGGCCGTGATAGGGAAGGTGAAAGGATGCGGGAACATGTCAACCAGGGTATAAATTGAATGTAATATCCAGCGTTGTTCTGGTGTGATAAGAAATCCCCTGAAAAGCTCAGGACGCTCGGTAGCTCGGATTAAACTTATGATCTCTTGAATGCTAAGTCAACGCTCTCCCACTGAGCTATTACTGGCTTCAAACCCCGTACCTACTCAGGACCGATCTGAAGACCGCGACACTACCGCCGCGCACAAAATATTATTAAACGGTATAATGAAACGATATATTAAGAAAGTAGTGTATTGTTTGTTTTTACTGATAATAAGAAACAAAGAAAATGACGACTCTTTCGGGATGGAACATATCGCCTCAGAATTCGGCACGAGAACCAACAGTTACACCTTGAATTAGAGTGAATTACGTGGTCACTAAACTAAGCAATATACTTAACCTACACAATTGTTAGATAATTTTATATAAATTGAGCATGCGTATATGTATAAAAAAACAAAGTTACTTTTTCCGAAAGCAAAATAACATCACCCCGCCGGATCACCCGATTAGCTGTCCGATGCAGTGCCAACAACGCTAGGAACTTATCTGTTACCAGGAACTTATCTGTGTTCTTTACAGAGCACTGCGTAATAATTCGACCATGAGTAAAATCATGTGGCATTACACGGCCAATATCTCCAGAATGTCTACTAGAAATGGGAAAGTAACAGCTTACACCTATATTTTTCCATCGATGTGCTGCTGTTTATACCCCCTCGTGAAATTTGGAGGAAACTAGCAGTAGTAATAGGGAGCTACTTTTCATCAGTCGTAGCAGTGATAGCAATTAGTCAAAGTAGCAGTAAAAAAATATTTGCTACGCAGTCACGCAGTGTGCAGTCACTCACAGGAAGTCCATGTAACAGATTTTGTTCCACAGTTTTTATAGTGCATTTCGCACCAGAAATTTCTGAAAACTGAGGGTATTTGTTGTAATATGCTCAGATCAAGTGCAGATACATATCAAGGACACATAAGAGACCTTTATTTCGTAAACAGTTCCATATTCACAAAAATATCACATAGACGTTTGTTTACGCATACGCCTCATTTGTTTTAATTGACATCCACCCTTCTTTCCCTGTACTCTTCAATTGTCATAACCTGTTCTTGACTAATATTAAGTTATATGAAATTGTAGAATAATTTTATATTGAAAATTCCGTTTTAATTAATTTTATTTTCAGTATTTGTTCAAAGTTCTTTCATAACTGCTCTTTCAATGGCGAAGCTTTCGACTGTTGTACCCACTTTCAGGAGGTAAAAGGGGAGTTGAGGAATTGCTTTATTCTGGATTCCAAACAAACGAGGCAAGAGTCAGTATTTATTAAGCATGTATAGGAAATTTTAGTGTAGGTCAATGATGCATGAATGAAAATAATGCGAAGTCTTTCCATTTTTGTGTAACAAACGGATTCTTAATGTTAAAATAATAAATACACAGCGAGCATGAATCATTGAAAACTTGAAACATCACAGCGAGAATATTCGTAGCTTTCTCTAAAATTATACTGAACAATATACTAGAGGACAGGAAGCTGGCACATTAAAAGTTAGGTCATTATGTAGAACAAAATATCATTCCGTTTGTTATGGCTTAACAGATGACTTGAGAATTACTTCGTCTTACAAGTCAGCCTGGGGGCCAAAATTTATGCTATATGGTAAACGATTTTTTTTTTCTGAGAAAATGACCAAAATGTACGTCATGCGTTATGTGAAAAGAGTCAAAAAGAGTTTCTGTAGATTGAGTCAAAAAGAGATTGAGTCCAAAACCGGAAAGTGATTCATAGGATAACATTTTTGGGGAGCCATAGGACCGTAAGAAACATTTGAAATTTCGAGAAACGGCCAAGTTTACGTCATCAGGAACGTGTGATATTATCTTACCTCCAATTGCTTACATGTTTCACACAAACAAGCATGCTAAAACAAAACAAGCAAAAATGCTTAGAATTGATAGCAATCGAGCTCGAGCAAAGTGTTGCAAGGTCAGGTAAGTAGCGAGGTGAATGAAGACTTTGTTGAAACTGATAACTTAACACGCATGAAAAGTGAAATTACTTTCCTTACCTTAACCTCTGTTCTGGATGAAAACGTTCTTTTCTCCATGTCTCAGAAGAGGCATGTTTGCAAAGATACTTTTAGACTAAATGCTATATAAGCTTCTTTTTCTAAACCAGTCTATTCCAAGCAGCATTAGAAAGAGAACCTATCTAGATTCTAGAATTAAAATAACAAAAGGTCAGAAGATATACATGTATTATATATATATATATTGATATGAGGCAGTTAGACACAACCGTTAAAACTCACATATACGGGAAACAAATACCATTAAAACGTGGTCTTAGGCCGACATTGTGCTTAGCTCACTCACCTTACATAACTTAAGTACAAAGAATGTGTGCCATCGGAAAAGCCGAGAGGTTAGCACGGGCATTATATGTGTGCTTATTACTGTCTCAATTTCCGCTTCGTTCCATGGAATTGGGTGGTACGGATTCACAGTACGTAAAAATATAAGTCCACTCTTAGAAGCTATCAGGCTCATTTAGAGAATTAATAGAATTTCAATTAAACAAACAAATGTAAGAATCCTTACTGAAAACATGTACTGTGATTGTTCCAAGGGTCTGAGTTTCAGGCCCTGCAGTGTTAAAAATTTTCCAAAGCATTCTTGGAAAGGGCTAGGCAATCATAGACGCCTTGGTATTTCCAGTAACTTGGCTAATAATAACATCTACTATTTAATTTTCTGGAATACTGGAAGCAAGACGCAAATTAAGAGAAACAAAAGCGAGATTTAAACACAGATAGATTTGTTGGAAGTCTAATGTCTTACCGATTTAGCTAAATTTAAAGACATAAAATTGACCAGACCCAAACGATATTGAAGGTCAGAAGTGCGTTGACTGAACCTCGAAGTTATACATTAATCCTAAGACCTACGCCACATTTAATCACTTTTTTATCTTTATACCACTACCATGGATCCGAATTCCCATTCACAGAGAATTTGTCTCATTTCTTTTAAAATGAGAAATAGTCAAGATGGCGGCAGCAACTCCTTGATAAGAACTGCATTCACGGCTACGAAACGAAACAGTGTTCTCACTCTGCGCATGTGTAGAACTAACAACAGAATTCACCCACCTCAGCATACCAATAGACTCTACCATTGTTCCTGATTTCAATGAAAGAACACGAAAGTGAGATATTTTAGCAACGTGTACAAAATTTTTAGGAGCGCGTTGTCATACTTATCTCAACTTATAGTGGAACTGTGCGTTCTTCATTCAAAAAATAAAAATGTTAATAAAAAATACCTATTTATGTTCTCGAAAACTATAGAACAATTTAAAATGTACGAGTGAGCAAATTGATCCGTGTGGCGTTCTAGGACAGAACGAAATCCGGGCGTACAAGAGTTAAATACACTGAATAGAAACGTAACGACATTCACAGGTCTTCAGCAAACGTTGATTTCAATAAAAGGAACGTGTTTGTGGACTGTAGGAACTGCACAACTAAGGATCACGTATGATAGCAAATTTATGTCTTGTGTTTTCAGGTAATTGATCCATTTGTAACCAAGTGATATTAGTAAAACATGGCATGAACGTCGTTTCCTCCAAACAAAATACATGTTGAAATCAACGTAATTGCGAACATATCTACATGTCTCTAATAAGCATAACATTTACTCAAGCAAATGCAGCACATACGTTAAGAAATCAAGTATGTCCGGAAGAATATAGAAATTATAGTAGGGAACCATTTGAATAAAACTTTTTCTATGCATTGTGATAAACTTAATGCTAGTTTAAGCGGAAAGCTAGCAGAAGTAAAATAAAATATGAATATGTTTACAACTTTTAATGAACTTTTCATGGTAATGTTTTCAGATTCCTAGAGGATACAAACTATAAAGGATTTTTCGAAATCACACAAATGTTTAAGGACCAAATCTAAGTTTGTAAAGGTTGTATTAAACAAACAAGCTCGCAAATGTATATTGAAAAGGTAGTAAAGATAAAGTTGGAATTAGTATATGGATATTTGGGTACAAACGTACAAAAAAAATACGACTTTAATCAATTCACCGATTCCTTTTGTAAGTGAGATACACATCGATTAAGAGAAAGAAACAGTGGAATAACAGTTAGTATATTCAACAGAACCTTGAAAAAAAACGAAGAAAACAAGCTCTGAAAATTGAAGAAAGAAAACAGTGTTACAGTGGTAAAAGCTGAATCCAAAGTGGATCAGCCTAATGTACAAATTTCAAATGGAAACCGTATTCCAAATGATACCCAGTAATAAACTTTGTCTTGTTCATATTTTCTGCCTACGATTTACCAGATAGAGTACGTCTAAACGAAATGTCAAATTAGAAACTTAAGTATGAATTATGTTTCATCCACCGGCTTGATTATGGTACGTATTTTATTTCAATGTATATTTTAAATGTGTATCATGTGGGTTTGTTGCACTAGCGTATATATCTGTGAAAATATGTTTAAGGGTAAAATTGCGAATTTAATTCTAACATAGGAAAAAAAATACGTTTCCTGACTAGCGATACCAATAACGATGTTTTCTCCACTACTTGGAGTATACCCCATTTTTAGATCCTAAATCTAATACACTTATCTGCCAAATTATTGTCTTCGTTTGGGTTAATGTAGTTACATAGAGTGCATCGTAAACCATGTTTAAATCTCCTAACACCTAGTGCTCATTTATAGATAGATTAAACATACATTACATAGACAAACTTCGAGATCGGTCAGACATGTTTTTCAATTGACATCGGTTGCCTTATTCCGAATAAAAAATAAAAAAATAAAGCTTCGATGCAATAACCAGACAGCTCCATATGTACGAACTTTTCAAGAGAGACAAAAGCTACGTAAAACATAAAAAATAATATAAATAAGTCTTTCTTGAACATACCTTAACTACAATTTCCTTCATGCGTTTAATTATTATTGGAGCTAGCTGATTCTTTGGAAGGAGTCAATAATTTTCTCTAAGTGTTCCAATAAAGTGCCTATTAATAAAAAGTATTGTTTTTGGATAAATCGTTGTAATATCGTGATTTATGAATGTGCATCAGGTAAGTAATATAATAGTACATATACGAAAATACTCTTGCACGTGATACAGACTGTTAAAAAGTATTTGAAAAGTGGTCAATCCTATATCTGTCGTTATTCACTACAATATGAGTTATCTACATTTGGGTTCGATTGTTGGGGTGTGATGTAACTGGGATGTTCATGTTTGTAAAGTTCTATTGCATTCGGAAATTTTGTTTTCTTGATATAAAGATTTTCACTAAACAGTTTTTTCTATCGAAGTTAGGAAGGAATTAAAAAGAGCAAGTTCTTATAAGAAAATATTTGATACAGTTTAGGAATATTTAACAGGCCCTGGGAATTTTTCACTGTGGATAATCAAAGAATATTTTAAAATAGAAAACTGCTTTTTACGTAGATCAGCGATATTCTTCTTTAAAGATTTTTCAAATAGTTCAGAAAGGTCTTCCTCCCAAACAATTTAACCACAAATCTAGTAAGATGCACGTGATCACTGAAACATTCAGTCTCACCTTCTTATGTTCTTCTTATCAACAAATCCAAGATTTCGGTCACACGGAAGGTAACACTCCCTAAGTTGGCTTGTTCATGTACCAAAATTGGTACAAAAGCTACATCCATGTTGCCCCTGTTCCACTATAACACCAAAATAAATTATCGCAGAAACACGGTTCTTGCTGCATAGTATGGACTTATTTTCCTTCTTCCATTATGCATTAATATTTCAGTTTCGGCAACACAGGACCTGACTGGTTCTTAATACAACCATCCAATTGACATTTTTATTAATTAAAAAAAAATATTACAAAACTTCTGTATTGACGAAAAATCACTAGTAAATATAACAAATGCAACAGAGAAAAATGCAAAGATAGGTGAACCGGTTCACACATGTTTACATTTTGAAAATGATGAAAGGATATAAGGATGGATATAAGGAAAAATACTCCTTCTAATTTTATATCTACTCATTGTTCGAGTGAATCGATTGCATTACTTATTTATAAAGTACAGTATGTTTATTTAACATTAATGTGTTCCGATATTCTCTGTTTGCGAGATGAGTTGCAATGGAAACTTCCGCATACTTTCATATTTTCGTAATATTATTTAAGTAATTGTCTTCAGTACTTCCTGGTAGAAATGACCATCTTATTGATTACAACCAAAACATTCTCTCGCCAGAGATCACTTAATAAAATGGACATTATACGACAGTGCTGCAGCACAAACGTCATGTTGGTTTCATATGGAAACACATATAATTGTATCATTGCACACATGAGTACAACGGTTACAGACACCTAAAATGTTATTTTAAGCTGTTTTATGTTGTTTTTTTTAAAATATTTATAGGTTTCAAGCACAGTAAGTAATATTCTATTTATCAACAAATCAATTTTAAATTCACATTTCAGGAATGAGCACGGTGAAATACTACGGTTGTCTACAGATGCAATGGCACACGTTACTATGTTCTCGAACTACAATAACGATTTCAATAGGATTCGTGTAAGTAAAATTATACGCATGCATATATTGATACCATAGATCGATACTCCTGATAATTTAACATGTATTACATTTAGTTTTTGTAGTAGCACTTTGCGTAATTAGCTGGTTTCTACATTTCACACTGTCGTCGTAGTGGCGTCTTTGGAAAAGTAAGGAAAGGAAGAATAAACATTTATTTAATTTAGGATTTTTTACTAGGACTAGAGAAAGAAATATAATAATTTGCTGCAACTTTATGCCCGGAGTTACGATAGCTCAGTGGTGATCCAATATTAGGGTAGAGAAAACCAATGGTTCTGTCTCCCTCAAACAATTGATATACAAGTGACAACAAGAAAAAAGTATGGAGAAATCATTAGTTTAATCAACATTCTACATTTACTGTTCCTAGAAGGATATTAAGTATTAATTTCTGAACAACTGTGAACAAAAACTGAGGAGAAGACTTGCTCTCACTGGCAAATCTATTGTTCAGATATCGAAGACTATAAGCCAATACTCAGACGAGTCAATAGCTTAACAGGTCTTATGTTACAAAACGTCGTTTTGGTCTCAAGAGAAATGACATACCGAAAGAATTCCATGACCACCTGAACCCTGTATCGCCCTATTGGTTGTCACTCAAGAGCCTCCTTTCCTCTTGCGTTGAATTCATTTTCTATGACATTATCAATGAATAATTCCTTTCCTGGGAGGCTAGCTCATTTACAGGATACCAAATCATCAACTGCGACCCGATTGCATCAGTCTTGGCGACAAGACAAACTGGGAAAAGTATAACTGAGAACCTATAAAACCATATTTCTCCCTTGGATGTGAAGCCAGATTTATTTATTATTTAGACAAGTTAACTTCAGCCCTCGTAGCTCAGTCGTCTGTTGTCAAATTGTATGTTTTGTTCTAAGTTTTAAGAACTTAGTTAATCCGGCTACTACTTTGAAAAAAATATATGTTAATTGATTAAGTGGGAATTTACAAATTTGAATTAGTGTTTGTGTCAATCAACTAGAGCCGAATTGACATGAAAATAGCAAAGAACTATCCTTATCATTCCTGACAGGTATGCTCCTAGGAACACTTTCCAAATGCGCTCTTGTGATATGTGCCAGTGCAAAAGTGTCCAACAAACATTCATGTTTTAGAGTACGGTTCTAGAGATTTTACAAGTTTAGCAGTTATTCTTCTAGCGGGTGAGTTAAATTCTTCTGATGTTTCACCATCTCAGTTTAGTGCTTTGGAGACTCTGCTAACAACGCACTGGTGTTTTTGGTAGGGTAGATGAAATGTAATTATTGTACCGCTGAACTCGGTAACATGTGATTTGAGTAATCGGGTATCCCGTGTAAAGTAATTGTAAATACTGTATTTTTTTCATAAATCCTCATTGAGTGTTAGTATTTAAGAATGTGTAAAAGCAGGTCTTATGGTAAGATGTGCAAAAATGAGTAAAACACTTGATACCTCTGAAATTCGGCCAAAGTACTCTCCGCGGAATGTGATCCATTGCACCGTTAGTTATAGCAGAGTCGGCCGCCCCGGAAAGCGAAGAGCAACATATGTTTTAATATGGATTTACCCACACTTGCAAAACATTAAGTCGACAATACAGTCATAACTTTGTGACATACATTTATCCCAGGTAGAACGAAATAGTGCTTCCACTCCCAACGATACAACTACAACCAATAACATTGATTTATCATACATGTTCGCTAGACTCCATGTCAAAGGTATTTAAAATACGGAGTCTAATTCTAAATTGCCTTATTATTTTGGTTATTATATATGCTCGAACGTCAGAAACGAGTTTATTGAAAACACATATTAATACTAAAACATTGAAGACTTTGCCTAAAAAAAGTAAAGAATATCGCAAAAAATACTCTCACTAATTCTGAGGAAGTTCATAAGAGGATAGAGACGCCTATTTTGCTAGCTAATATGGCTCATTTTTACACCATCGGAAACTTATGCTACATACATTTTTCAAACATATCACGCTACGCACTCAAAAATTACAAAGACTAAAGGAAATTAATGAGTGACAAACTATGACAGCCGACAGAGGAAGTCATATGGTAGGAGGCGTTAGGCCAGCATCTCCAATGCTGTGGGTTCTATTCCCCCCACTGAAGCACGGATATCTGTATATTGTAATAAGTATTTCACTCGATATAATCTTGAAGGTAACTAAAATTCTTTTTATAGTAATATCATCATCATAGGCTAAAGCCAAAAGTTTCTAAACCGCTATAGAAAATAATTTTTACGAAAATTGATTCTGAACTACTATCATACGTACATTTAAACGGACGTAGCAAATAAAGGACTCTTTTAAATTATGAGCCGGTGGCTACAACCTAATATTTATTTCACCATTTATTGTTTCTACTGGCCTCTATGCTCTTAAGACCAGAAACACTAACTGGCTACTCAGATGTAGTATCTTGCAGCCTCCGTTACCGAGTGGAGAATATCAGTTAGTAAAGCGTTGACTTAGTATTTAAAGGGTTCCCCTAATGGCTACCCTGAAGAAGGTTTTCCAGAGCCCTCAATGGTACCATTTAAAGTCTGGAATATTGCCTCCAAACTAGGTTCCGGTTGAGTACCCTAAATCATACTCTTCCTCATCCTATCCAACGTGATGCGGAATTGCCTAAGGTCAATGATTAGAAGCTAAAATATGCTGATACTCCAATATCTGTTAAATTGTAATTGTTTAATATTAATGAATAAATTACTAACTGGAATGAATTATATTAATTTTTGTATCTCCTAATAGCTATTATAGAGCTTTTACTATATTACGAGTTTTAAGGATGCTCTGAAAATATCGATGAAGGGGAGGGAAGGATCTTGACAGATCTTGCCAATCATAACTATCTCATCAACAGCATCCACAAAAAATATTACGACACGATCCAAAATAATTTGTTGCTGGTACATTACCTAACAAAACTCGAAGTCAGAAATTCAATTCATTTTCATTTACATTCACTGAATTATGGATGTAACTTACGTCAAAAAGTAAACAGACGTGAATTGGTGACTCCGATGAAATGAGGTTCATTTTTCAATTTTTAATGAGAAATCTAAAGTGTGAAAACCATCTCTTAAACTCAGTCTCATAATCATTCTTTAAACAAAATATATTAAATATAGTCCTGTACGTTCCTTAGGGAAAACAAATTGAAGAGTGCGAGGAAAGAAGGAGTGATATCAGCCGAAGGTGACCTAGCAATGCGTCCAAAGCTTAACTCTACCTTTTAACCTGAATTTCTTATATTTTCTAAAAACCACAATAAGTTGAAGATTATTCTTACTGGTTAATTTAAACTTTCCTTCGGTTATTGTGTAGTACTAGTTACGAGTGCATACTCATTAACATCTCTCTCCTATTCCTGTACTCTTGAAATAATAATCACTCTTATATTATCTTAAAGTGTACCTACCAATCTTGAATCTATATTGAATACACTTGTCTAAATAATAAAATTGTTAGAACTAGGCCCATGAGTTGGAGGATACATCACTACCATACAAACAATACTTAGCTGTCTGAGGTCATTTGGAATCTACTAAGAAATCTTAAGAAGTCTATTACGCCCTGGGCGAAAACTTCCCGAATACTTTCTTCCCCTTTATCCCGGCCTCAGCCATAGATGCCTAAAGGCCATAAAAATTCACATATATCAATAACTTCGAGATTGACTGTCTCGGAAGTCGGAGTACCATCCAAACATTCGCCTGAAATGACTGATGAAAACCCTTAATTGAAGGGGAGTACTCAAAGGATACGTTGGGAGTTGTTTACGTAGCAGATGGTAGACATAAGAATCGGGATCAATTGAGCACTAGGATTAACGAATGACAGATGTCATTCCAAAACCGACAATGGGAATTTATTTACCCAAAATACAATGAATCCTAACAAAAGCAGACGGGCAACCAGATCTCACCATCTCAATAATAATGGCCAGCATACCAAACAAAGGTCTCACTTACCCTATTCGAGGAGACGATAATGGCAGGCAGCTAGGTTCGAATCGTGTGTTCACAAACCTCTATGGTGACCTTGTAAAGTATTCATCGAGCGCCGAGTTAGTCGGCTAGGACCTAGTTAGAAGGCCAAGACCCAATCTGCTGGATACAAACCTGGTTGGTTGACTATGTGATGATGATGATAGATTGTCATATGTTAAACGGTCTACACATTTTTCTTAATTCATGTTAGTGTTAATGTGCTCCCGCTACAAAACCCAGGATTTTGTGATATGTATTCCTGTAGTACTTGCATTCCAGAACGTCTCACTTGCATCCGTCGACCTATATGCTCAGCTTGGGATCTGTCGACCAATCTTCTCCCTGGGGGAGAGGCTTCATCCAATGCTGGATCGAATAGGGAGTGATTTATCTACATATAATTAACGCGAAGGGCCAAAATTATCCTACATATCCGAATCCCACTCTTTGCTCAAATCTTAACTTAATGCTCCATAAATGCAACAGAGAAATATCTTAATTATCTACAATTCTTGAATATTTTCTCCTCCTTTTGGTATGTGCTTTTTAAGAACCCTACTTATATTCAGCATGCTATTCCAGTTCATCACCCTGTTCCAGTTTTCTTGATTCTTCTAGCGTCTTTCTACTTCCTAATAAATTTACTTTCCTTCTTAACTAGTATATCCGCCCCTTACTAGTCTCTCATGCGCTTTCTCCCGAGCGTGTTTAAAATAGCATCTCTGTCGATATTTAGCCCGAGTTCGTCTTTGCATCTCTTTTACGATTTCTTCCTCGTCTCTTCTTAACACACATTCTAGAGTTCATACATGGATAACCGTACATAACTCCTACTTGCATTTCTAGTTCTTATCCATCTTTTCTGTTCTTCTTCCTTTACGTTTTCGCTCTTACTTATTCCTACAGTGGCTTGATTTGATATATAATTCGTTCCTAAATTCTATTCAAAACCACTTTCTCTTTCGTTTATTTCGCTTTCCTTTTTTCCCTTTATTCCTATTTTTTTCTTTCTCATCCTTCTGTCATTTTCAGAATATCAATTTGCTTTTGCTTGTTCGAAAAAAGTATTCACATCCCTTTCTCTGATATCCCATATTAGAATATTCTCTTCATTCCTGCATGAATCTTATAAATTTGCTTTCAACGCTACGTCATCACTCACCTTGCAGTAAACAATTGTGCTGAACATTTCTCCTACAAGCGAAGAGTGCATATCTGGATAAGGAAGCTGATAAATATGATTCTACAGTAATAAAGGACACACAATGGTAAGATAAAAAACTGATAGAGCAAATAATGATGGGTGTGAAGACGTGAGAAAAAGATGTGAAAGAGATAAGGAAGTCTACAGTAGAAGATTGCAAGAAAGAATGGTTAAAAATATGGATGAAAAGTGTAGATTACCTAACATCAAAATGTTATTCAAGAATCACAAAAAATAGAGGAGCAAAGACTGATCCTAGATTGTAGGAAATATGCGGCGAAGATTGCGCAAGAAATTAAGAACACACCGGATGCATTATGAGGCAATCAAGGAAATAGAAAGGAGGTAAGTTCAGCGAAAGTAGTGAACTTATTAGACGAGTTAGTATACAAGAAGGAGAGTACTGTGATGTTCAGGGTGAAAAACACCTATTTCCATTTTTACTTCCAAGTAACGAGGAATAAATTGAGAGGAATATTAAAAATCAATTAAAAAACGCCGAAATTACAAAAAAGTGCTAAACAACACAGGGTGTAACACCACGAGCGGCGACATCCTCAGCGAAACAACGGGCAAACTCGAAAATGTGGTATACTGTAAAGCGAAGGGAACGAGGTGAGAATACCACATACCTTAAGGTACCGTTCTTGACAACGAGAAACAATCGCCCAAGGATGGTAATCCCACAGATATGTATGAGAAGTTCTGTACGGCCCAAGTTCCGTTCCTACGAATAGAAACGGTCACTTGACAACGCAGCTTTCCTCGTATGTGGATAAGTATAGGAGCAGAAGGTTCCTACTAAGAGAAACTGTCGCATACCGCCCACCATTCCGATGGAAAAAGATATCACTGCACTATGAAATCCTTGAGGATAGGTGTTTAATGAATATGCCCGAGAAAGCAACTCCGGATGACCACAAATATTCTTGGGAGAGAGATCATAAACCAGAAGATCCGAGAAGCAGCCTCTCGGGGAATTTTCTCAGGCTTAAAGATGAAGTTTCAAAACAAAACACGTATGTAATGTACCTGTTCGATTATTTATTTATTCAGCTGTACTAATGATCACTTGACATTCCCTGCTCTGCGGGGTATTAAGTAATATTAGAGAGTTAATAAGAGTAATTAAACTTTAAAATTCAATATCATATGAAATAAACCTGCAATGAAGCAAAACTATGCTGATATTATTAAGTTTACCATAAGAGTTCTCTTTTTCTGTTCAGTAGTAATATATCTAATTATATTACGAAAATTTTCAAACAAGCGTGCCACCTTTTGCGTTACGCCGCCTGTATGAACAAAAGGTGATACAAATATGAATGAATATACGTCGTAAATTCAGTTCTCGTCCATATAACGCCCAAATGTGGTTTCGGACCTTGAGCGATCCTTTTGACCGGCAAACATCCCCAACGCACGGGAAATAGAAACAAAGTTAAAGAGAGGGCCTCTTAAACTAAGGGAGTGCACTAACCACAACGCATTTAGCAAACACAATAAACTGAAACATATGATTAGTGTATACACTACATACATTAATCCCACGACCCAGCACCACAGATAGATATCATTATCTCAAAACAGATAGTTTATTTTATAAGTAATTTTATTACGATATGCAGCATATACCTGCAGAACACAGATACGGGTCTGTTTTGGTGGTTCCAACGGGTATCATTGAACGACGCTCTCGAGCTTCTCGATGCATTCGCTCATGGTTGCGTCAATGAGTTCTCTTATGTCGATTTCTTCGCCTTTTCGGCACATCACAAGGTTCTTTGGATACGGACGCAGAGCTTTAAATCAAGTTTGGAGTGACTACAAACATCAGACTTTGATCTGGACACATACGCTGAGTTGCTCCCAAAATAAGACTGCTTGGAAACACCATGCAATAGCAGCGCGGGTACACAAATATGCTCCCACTGATCCTTCAAGGCTTTATTTATCCTAACTTCGATTATCTAAATTTGTCGGACCTAAGTATGTATAGTGAAGAGAAGGATGTAATTGACGCGTGAAGTGTCCTATCTAACAACTCTGCTGTTTGACCATCATGTGTGTATACCTCTAATTGCGATTGGGGGTTGGGGCCTTCCACCGTTCAGATGCGTTGTATCGGTACCGCTTGTTCCACGAACGTCCGGAATAGGGAATATGCATGAATAAAGTACTGGCGGACAAATTCCTTGTCTTATTCAGTGCCTGAAATGAAATAATGGATCTGATGTGCTCCACATTCCACAACTAATAATAATGTACAAAATATATACATTGCGGAAGTTATCAGGTCAAGTTGGGATGATTCACCTGTCAATGTTATGATGGCGGTTGATCCTATTTATCTCCGCATTCACGAGAGCACTCCATTTTAGCTCGTATTACTCCAAGTCAACCACATCCTCAAAAAGAACAATTAATTTGTAACGTCCAGTAAGGATTCGGGGTCTTCATTCATTTATTTTTCTGTTACCGAATGATAAGGACGTTCGTGATTTAGTCAACCACATCTCACGCACGTCTGAAGACGGGTTCCAAATTTTACAATGCTCTTCAGCTTGATGTGCCATATCTTCAACTGACAATGGGTCTGCCAAATACACAACCTTGTTACTAAGCTTGATAATAGAAAGGTAAGGTCCCGTAAGCGTTTGAACATCTCTTTGATAAAACCTAGCAAGGCATCACTTCTTGGGTGCAACCGAAAAAAGACGAGGTTTCTTGGTCTAACTACAGGATCACTATCATCTGCCTGAGCTTTTCCAGTCCTCTTTTGTCTGTGATCTTGGTCTTTTTTACTGGTCATTATTAACTTTTCATCCCAGCTGTCCTTGGAGTCTGCTACCTCCAATCTCATGTGCTCCAGTATCAGGGTTGGATGTTTTTCATTGAGCTGAACTTACACACGTGCGAAATTGAGGCCATCCACTATTATATAGTTATAACATAGCACTATCTCATTAGCGAATTTGCCCCAAGATCTGTGAATATTGTTGCACAACACTCTCCATAGTTTATTTTTCTCTCTATGCAAACGCGCAACAAGGGTTGCTTGTATGTGATAAGAAATTTCAAAGTCTATCTTAACCCGCCACCTTTGCATAGCTTTGTGAAATTTCTCGGATCGGAATCAACGCCCATCATCAGATAAAAGAAATCTTGGAGAGCCAAGGTGAACGAAATAGGCTTCTTCACATCTTATAGCTGACCTGGCTGTCGCATTTCTGACCTTGAAATCCATTAAGTATCGGATAAACACGTCTAGCAGGGCACACATGTATGTGCACTTATTCGACCCCATCGGTAGCTTCCCGATGATATCCCTGGAAACAACCCCAGGTCAGTTGTGTTACAAAGTTTCAACTGATGGGAGTGTGTGTCGGCCTTACTGAATTATTGACATATCGTCATGCATAGCGTTTCAACAAAAATAAACCATGATGAGAAAATATTCCTTGGCATATCCGAAATGACCTCTCTCATCACGGTGGTTCCTCAAAATCGTGCGAATAAATTATGCTGGGATGATGATTTGCCATTTCTTTTGTTGATGAAAGTCCCGTCTAAGGAGTAAATCTCGTACATCTTGCAATTCGATACACGAACGTTACAACCGGCTATTTAAGAACTTTATGCGTTAGTAATGAATGCACCAGCGTCTGGTGGTCTGTCTAAACAATTCTTCTATGCCAAAGCAACAAATTTCTATATTTACGGAAGGCGAGGGCTACAGACAGGATCTCAATCTGTTACTGTATACCGTGCTTCACAAGGCTTACGTATCTTGCCGGTGAATACAGTCACGACTTCCTTTCCATCATGTTCTTGAGTCAAAATAGAAGATGTACCACAGTCGAAGCGTTCACTACGATCTCAAACTGTTTAAATTGCGGTGTACGAGGGGAATGCATCTGCATAGCTACTTTTAATGCATATGAAGCAACTCTCGTGTTCACTCCCACTTTCTCACTCAGAAGGGAATAAAGAAGGGCAACTTTGCGTAATCTTAACCAATCCTAGAACACCAGTTGAATATCCCAGGGCTAGTAATTCTTTCATGGTACCAGGGCGTTCTATAGATTCAATCATCTGTACATAATCAGGGTGTTTATTTACTCCTGATGTGGCACTGTGTACCTCAGAAAGGTGAATTGTGATGTAAGAAATTTGCACATCCTCAGGTGTTAGTCATTCTGGCTTCCTCAAACTTATCTAGTTATTCATATATCAACTGTATGTTTTCTTCAGAACTGGTCCCTGGGATCAGTATGCCGTCTACGTATACGACGATCTTATTCATTAAGTCAGATCCTAGCACTCTTAGTAACGCTGCCATAAGACATGCCGCCTAATTCCTGTATCTATATATGAACGCATAAATCGGTACATTTTTCCTTCAAAAGAACCAGAGAAGAACTCGATATCTGTTGGTGACTTCAATTTATAGATGCGATTTAACAAGATGCAGTGAACTCCCATATTTCGTACAACTAAATTTTGCAGTTTGTCAAACATTTCTACCTATAGATTTATCACGGGGGTATGGCGATTTACGTATATTAGATCTAAACAGATTCTGACTTCACTGGTGTCTTTCTTTTACGAATAGCGGGTGATGGTGCTTGTTTACTGTAGGCTCAATTATTCCAAGGTCTTGCCAAGTTTTAAACTTTCAGCGGATCTCATCTCAATAGAATAGAGGTATCTGATACGATTTCTTTACTATGGAATCGGACATATGGATTTCTTTACTATGGAATATATTTCTGTGCTTCACCAGGACTTCCTTGAGCATTTTCTTGGGCCTGCCATCAATACACGCCTGGGTGAGTATCTCATATATTTAATTTCTACAGGTTAGACCGTCCATATGTGTTATATTGTTTTTTGATGACACTTAATGCTATTGGTCCTTAGTGGGCGTACATAACATAATGACTCGTTCAATTTCTCGTTAACCGCGTTATTGATATCCAGTTCCATGGAACTTCTTATGCCGTGTTAGAACAACTTCTTCGGTGATTTTCCGTAAACACTAGATAATTCACTAGTACATTTCAAAAGGGCATCTTTGACGAAGTTTTTGTCACACCTAAACCCTTTCGTCTCCTCGCACGGGAACGCTTCATTAGCAGTCTGACAATCACAAATTTCCGTAAAATCATTACTTTTCTTCATGATATTGATTTTATTAACTACAGCTAATTCGTTCACCACACTAGGTAGGTCCCCTTTCGTCGGAGCTCGAGCTGATCTACCATCAACTTCCAGGTTGACCATCGTGTTCTTAAAATCTAATTTTACATTCATCCTCATGACGGTCTCGACGGCGTCGGGATGTGGTGCCCCCATCGCCCAGTCAGTTTTAGTGGCTGCAATCATCCCTGGCAACTGCCAACATCGTTGCTGCATATGGGAATTTCAACAGCACAGCCAGAGTGCTTCTCTGTTTAGAATTTTCACTTCCCACTTGCGTAGGGGATTGGCGACCTCATCGCAGGTCTACGGACCACAACGTGATGAAACAATCACATAGCCCGAGCAGCAGATCATCGCTGCTCGTATACGGCGTAGGGAATTGGCGACCCCATCGTCCAGCCGGCTTATCCTGGCTACAATCAGCCTTCGCAGTTACAGATGTAAGCTGCTTGAAAGGAGGACCAGTACAGAGGAATTTCACTTTCACCTCATTTTCACCATAGATGATTCATTATTTCATTTCCTCTTGTGCTACGATTTACGCCTCCACAAAGGATGTACCAGGATGTACTTTCATTGACACTGGCCCCTGGGACCCGAGGAAAGGGGGCGGAACCATTGGATAGCGCCTAGTTCTTAGCAGCAGATTCTTGGATGGTCTAGCTCGTTGAGACTGGGAAGTGCGCCATTGGGGGGCTCTTCGGACCTTTGATCTCGCCAACACTGGGGGGAGTGGGTGTCCCAAGTATCGATCAGTCGGGAGTGCAAGTGATTTCGACGCCAAGTCATTGGACTTCGCCTCGATTTCCAGCTTGCTGACAAGGGTGATGAGGGTGGTACCCGGCAGCCTCGTTGTCTCCTCAGAACGAAGACGGAGAAGTGTGGACATGGCTCCACCACATCCTAACAAGTCCACTTCGCGGATAGAAATGGAGAAGAAGAAGACAAAGAGACAGAATGAAGAAAAAGTCACTGAAGATAATAGAAAGAAGGCGCATATAGTTAACGAAACAACCAGTAACACCGCAGAGAAAATAGAAGTAGAGGAACACACAAGTATCGCACCTACTATCACACGATATCTTGTAATTAAGGTAAAGAATGAAGCAGAGCATCCAGGTGGTTTGAAGGGGTTATCCCCTTTCATTACACAAAAACAACTTAATTATGTCGCAGCCGAACTCAAACATGTTAAAAAGCTTCGCAACGGCACCTTGTTAATGGAGACAGCCAATAATAAAGAGTCAACTAATCTCTCAAAAATGAAGACCCTAGGATCATTCGAAGTTCAAGTTGAACCACACCATCAACTAAACTTTACTCAGGGCGTAATATCTTGTTTGGAATTGCAAGATGTCACTGAAGAAGAGATTAAAGATGAACTTACGAGCCAAGGAGTAGTTAGCGTTCGTTGTATTATAACCAGAAAGAGTGGAGAACTCCAACCTACGAGGTCGCTAATTTTGACGTTTGCCACTCCACAGCTCCCCAAGGACGTGACGGCAGCTTTTTATTGCTTACCTGTCCGTCCGTATATACCGAGTCCACTGTTTTAAATGTCAGCAATATGGACATACCAGCACGTAGTGTTAGGCGGCCTCTGCTGTTTGTGCAATATGCGGTACCAGCAGCCATAGTGCGGATCCTTGCACGTCACTGAAGCCTCAGTGTGTTAACTGCAAGGGTGAGCATATGGCCTGGTCGCGTGACTGTCCGGTATTCAAAGAAGAAAAACGAATTCGCGAGCTGATGGTCATCGGGAAAATTTCTGCTGGTGATGCAAAACGTCGAGTACGAGAGTCTGAACGCACCCTTCTATCTGGTGCGTTTTCCACTGTAGCTGCAAGACAACAAGTTAAAACTGTCTCGGTTGGCACCCAGACAGTTGATGTGTCAACTCAAACTGAGAGACATCAACCTGATAAATCACCAAGAAATCGCCAAGCCTCACAGACTTATCAGGTTACCCCGATGCATCCTGAGAGACAAATGTCTCCTGTGCAGTCTTCCAGGGCTCCACGGGCTGTATCTACTCTTCATGCCAGTAAAATTTCACGATCTGGTCGAATGTCACCACTAGCGACGAGTATCAACCGTCTAACTACTGTTCTTGCTACTCAGCAAGCACATCAAAACTCTCCACCTGCCCTTACTGCGCCGAGTTCATCCCTCAAATCAGATATGATTGAGGACGATCTGATGGACTCGGAATTTGCTGTAGTCGGAAAGGGAGGAAAATTTAATAAGCCTAGACTTAAAAGGTAATACTTTTCTTGATCTTCATCCCAATGGCTATGCTCCAATGGAACCTTA
The DNA here is from genome assembly GCA_022664845.1 of Lepisma saccharinum. Lineage (NCBI taxonomy): Eukaryota > Metazoa > Arthropoda > Insecta > Zygentoma > Lepismatidae > Lepisma > Lepisma saccharinum. Next base: position 4,816 of record JAGDQP010025139.1, on the reverse strand, counting down.
ACGGATTTCATTCCCACTATGAAGAACCGCAAGTCTTGTTATCAGATCTTTTCCCTGTTGCAGTTTGCTTTCATCAAACCAAGTTTAAAACAACTGAATCTGTGATATTGAAGAACTATACACTCTATCGCACATATTTTCCCACTGATGGTCACGCATGTGGCGGTGTTGCAATTGGTGTTGTTGATACGCTGTATTCAACACCTGTCCACATTGTTACGAACCTACAGGCGGCTGCTGCTTGCGCCCACCTTGAGCAGCATGTTACAATCCTGAATTTATATATCACAAGGAGACAAAACACTACAAATTCTGACAGTCTACCGTTGGGATTTATATTGAAGAGTTTCAGTAAGTTCCAATTTTTTTTTTTATAATACATAACTGTTGAGCCGACTGAAGCCTATTAAGGGGATTCATGCAAATAAAATTTAATAACAATTCAAAACAGGAGAGGTTGACAGAAATAATAAGGAATAATTGTGGTGGACGGATGGAGAAAGCTATCTACATAAAAAAAATAAATCTGTACTTTGAGTTCAATCAACGTTTGTTTGTATTACATTATTCTTTGCAGTGCTTTCTTTAGCGGGGTATAAAACACCTAAAACTAATTATCTGGTTTATCGAACTCCCAAGAGCATCGCCGCAGTAACAAAGGTTCGCCATTGCATTCTATCCTGGGAAACATCAAGTCAGCTTTCATCACCAACACATACTTCTCGAAGATCTCTTCTAATATTGTCCTCCTAACGACGTATTGTTCTTCCCAATGGTCTGCTTCCATCCGGCCTTCAACCAGGAAAGAATATAATCTTCGTTTCTACCCCATCCGAACTACATTAACTCACCAATTTACTCGTAGCAATTTCAATTACTTTTACAACATCTGGTGAATCATACAATCCATGGAGTTCTTCACTATACAGTCATCTCGTCTCGTTTCGGCCCGTATATCTTTCTCAAAAACTTATTTTCAAACATGCGTAGTTTATGTTCATCTGCTAAGGTCGTTCTCCAATTTTCGCAACCGTGCAGTATTACCGGCAGAATAACCGTTCTGTATATTTTCAGTTTAAATTTCCTTGATATTAATCGCGATGTTAGAAGTTTTTGGACTGAATAGAAACATGCGTTTCCCTATACTAAGCGACTTTTTTATTTCTTCCGTGCTCTCATTTTTACTTGTTACGTATGCTCCCAAATATTTAAATTTGTTTACTTTCTCTATGACTTCATCCCTAATTCTTATGCTTTTATTTCCTTCACTCCCTGTGTTTCGGCTTGTTATCATGTATTTTGTTTTATCTATGTTTACCTGTAGACCTATCTCATCGCACGTTTCTACTAAAACATCGGTGTTGCTTTGTATTGCATCTGTATCGTCCCCTATTAAATATACATCATCCGTGTATACAAACAGTTGATTCAAACCATTCAACAACAGTCCCTCTCTGTCCACTTTATTTCTTAAAATCCCATATTCTAAAGCAAAGGTAAATAGTAATGATGATAAGGAATTGCCTTGTTTCAATCCGTTGCGAATCTTGAAACTATCTGATATATTATTACTTATCCGTACTCGGCTTATGGGGTCGCTGAGACACATCTTCAGTCGTTGAACCGTTTTTTTTCGGAATTGCAAATCGTATCAGGATACTTTATAATTTTCCCTTTTGATAGAATCATATGCTTATCTAAAATCAATGAATAGCTGGTGAACCGTCCCACGGTATTCCCACTTCTTCTCCAAAATTTGTCTCAAGGCGAAACTCTGGTTCAACGTGGATCTGTTTCTTCTAAATCCACATTTGTGATCTCAAATTACTTCATCTATGTATACACTTAGGCGTGTTAACAGAATATCATTTAATACGTTAAAACAAGTTGGAAATAACCAGATTCGACAGTAATTATTACAGTCAGATTTATCGCGCTTTTTTTCTAAAACGGGAATATTATTGAGGTTTTCCATTCCTTTGGAAGCTCCTCCTTTCTCTATACAGCACTTATCAATTTAGGTAGTTCCTTGATTAGTGCCGCGCCTTACGCTTTAGTTATTTCGGCAGAAGATATTCTATTCCTGGTGATTAGATTTTTTTTTTTAATTTCTTTACCGACATTTCGATCTCGATCCCGCTAGGTTCGGGAATCCACGGTTCTGCCGTATGGATTTCAAATTCCTTAGTTTTTTTCCCTGTTGTGTACATTAAGATTTTCAAATAACTTTTCCACACACCGACAATTTTAGCTGGGTCTGCTTCAAGATCTCCAAGTTTATTTCTAATCATACCTAACTTCGGCTGGTAATCTTTCTTAACAAGTTTATCCTATGTATAGATCGCGCATGTTATTTATCTTGTCGTTTTCTATCTCCTGAATCTTCTGCGTCAGATATTTTCGCTTTTTGTTTCTGAACCTGCGTGTGACGTTCCATTTTGCGTTACTGTAGTAGTTGGTATTTGCATCGGTTTTATTACATATCCATCCTTGCTTTGCTTGTTTTCGTCCCTCATGAAGCATAAGGCAGTTTTTTTTTGTCAAAGCAAGCTTTATTTTCTGTTGTTTCTTTTCACCTACACGTTCCTTCGCTCTTAACTTTTTCACGAATTGCCTCCCATATCTTACTTATATAAATTTCATTATTAATATCATCATTATTATGATTCGAGCCGGCTAATACTTAGAAACAATTTGAGAGTTCCAGTTGGTAATCTGCTTTTATGCTCGGATTGTTTAATCGTTTAACTTCGAATTTCAGTTGTTTTGATCCCTTTCTTTCTTTGTTTGCGATGGATAACTTTCCCCTGACTTTTGTGATCGCTAATTGATGGTTGGTGTCACCTTCCGCTCCTTTGTCCGACGTAATGTCCATTATGTTGGTATGTCTTCGTCTATCTACTAATATGTGATCGATCTGGTTGAGAGTTTGCCGTCCGGAGATACCTATGTATTTGTGTACGTCGTTGTGTTGGAAGGGAGAACACTTTGCCAATAGGTTTTAGAAATCGTGAAAGTTATCAGTCTTTCTGCATTGTTGTTGGTCTTTTAGGGAAGGCCGTATTTGCTTACAATATATGTATATTTTTCTTCTCTCCATTCTTTTCATTGAAATCACCCAACAAAATTATCGAATTATACTTCGGTAATCGGTCAAACAGCCTTTCTTGCTCATCATAGAATATATCTTTGTCGTTATCATTAAATACCTCGGTCAGAGCATAGGCATTTTTTAACAATAACGTGCTGCTCCATCGAGAACGTACGATAGTCTTTCGTTTACGAACTCTATATTCTAAAGCGATGCAAAGGATACTGTTCTTAATGAGAGATCCTGTTCCCCCCAGTAGAAAGTGTACTTGCCCTGTGGGATGCTATCTTGACCCCTCCACCGAACTTCTAGTATCACTAATATGTCTAGCTCGTACTTCTCGGTCTCGGGTACCGCCACCTGAAAAGCACCCATTTGGTATAACCTTCGTACGTTCCACGTTCGTATTCTAAGGTCTTTCCTTATCCTGCTGGAGCCCCCTGAAGCAGTCCCCACCTGGAGATCCGAATGAGGGACTGATTTACCTCCGGAATGTTTTAACCTAGCAGAATCCATGAACCATCTATTACTATTCTTGACATGTTTTAGCGGTGTAGAGTTGTCAGCTCTACAACCTCGCAGTAAAGGCTGACATTCAAAATGGCCTTGCCGATGTCATTCATCTTCAGCCAGGGTGGTAAAGGTGACACTGCTTCCCTTGACTATGATATTTTTGATCGGCGTTATCTTTCTCTAGCCTTTGTAGAGCCCTCTACTAACTACAAGCCAGCAGTACTGGGTTTATTCCATCCCTGTAATCCTCTTAATATATCACTGAAAGTGCTACAATTTGTTTTAGTGTATGCCAAGCAAAGTCTCTTGTCATCTATTGATATATCGTCACGTTCACGGGAGAAGGGTAGATGTTAGTTTACACTAAAGTTTGCATGATATGTGTTTCAAAGCGAAGTAAGTGTTTGGAAATTAGCAGTTCCTTATACCTTTGTTGCTATTTGAGTTTTACAAATATTTGCTATCAAAGTTGTTTATTAAGAACAGATGTCTCGTCTGAGATATCTTTAATCTGTCATCCATTTCTGCCCTAAAGGAAAATTTAAAAAATACACTTACGCTATTCTACCTTTTACGCAACGATATATTAGTTGATCTATATAATATTTTGGAACTTATTCAGAATTGCTCTCTTTTAGCTCATGGTTTTGTCAAAATACGACAGCCCTTCCGAGGAACTCTTCGATGCTTATTTAACTACAAAAAATGTGTTGGAAGCAGGGATACAAGTTGTAGAAGAATTAGCAGATGAGCACGTGCTTCATGTTAACCCAAAATCGAGAAACTGTAAATTTCCGTTTGAAAATGAAGCCATGCATTTGTTCAAATACTACAGCTACAGTGCTTGCTTAGCACAGTGCTTGACTGAGTTGAAAATGAGACTCTGCAATTGCACAGATATTATTGTTGGAGTAGAAACAGGTATGTAGGGAATTATATATAGCGATCTAAGTAGAATGCGAGACACTTTATGGGTGCTCTTTGTAATACCGCCTCTATTGTTCGCAAAACGACCATGTTCACCTGTCATGTAGGATTATTGTACACAATGGAGAGATTAATGATGTGAGGATGATAAATGATCCTACGTGACGTTTTAATCGGCTTATCTCGTCACTTTTGACAGGTGCTGTCAGTTTGACATGAACAAAGCGGTGCCGCTACAATGGTGGGTGACGATATACTAGGGCATAGGAGACTTTACAAAGTTTT
>JAGDQP010025138.1:14036-27203 GCA_022664845.1 Lepisma saccharinum | reverse complement strand
ATATACAGTGTGTTGCAAAACAACACCAACAAACTATCTAGCGAGATTTTTGACATGAAAATACGACAAACAGTACGGACAATTGAGGGTGCACAAATGCTTCTTCCAGCGCTATAGGCAGCAGAAAGTGGGTCAAATGAACTTCAGAACTTGATATTTCCAATACCATTAACAGTAGAACTGAGGTGGTATGGTACCCTCAAAGACTTCAAACCTGCTCTATCCAAAAATGCATATTATTATTCTTATGATGTGAACATGCTTCTGCGTAACGTTGCCGCCTTACTACTGTGTTTGTGATGTTTGTATACACCTATCTAGGTATTTTATGAAATATGTACTTTTTTGGCATCTTTTATACATATATAATTAGTACAAAGGAAAGCCGGGACGGCAATTTAAGGTAAATTTAAGATAAATGAAGGAAAAATAAAAGGATAATACTTAAAGCTTATAGTTTCGTAGTAGATCACACATATTCACATATAAAAAGTCGCTATATTTCGTGTATTATACGTTTTCATGTATACAGGAAGAGAGCGAAGACCATGTGTTCACAAAGTACAAGTTTGAAGAGACTGTGGCGACACGTAGCGGACAAAGCATCAAAACTGGAGAACAACTGACTGCCGTAGCGCGTCGATTTCTGGAACTTGAATTAATAACTGTATAGCGTGTAAGTACAAGGTGGGTCGTGGATGGAAATGTGTTAAAAATGCAGAGCGAAATGGGAGCAAGAGTTATTGAAGTTTAGGCCAGGTTTTATTTTCGCGCTCAAACCATTCTCCCACAGACGGCGTGTTGAGGTGCTGGTCGTAGGGAACCGACTGGAGTTGATGCCTAATGTCTAATGCATACGTTCACGTCGTGGGGCCTGTTGGTACCCAAACAACTGCTTGGCGAACGAACATGGATGGGCTGCCTACGAATCCGCACTAGCAGACAGCGTGGTGAGTCAAATAAATGCCTGCACCCCTCGTTTCTTTACAACATGATGGTACAAGGAAACAGCCTCGGAGGAGCTCACTACCGGGAGGACGAAATGCAGCTGGCAACGGCAGCGGTCAGTCCTGCAGGAAGTCAGAGGGTCAAAATGCTCGAGTTTGGACTGTAGACTGCCAGGACACCGACACGGCAACTCGAACGGACCTATACGTGGCGACTCTCAACTGTCAGTCGCTTGCAGGAGAGGATAAATTAGAAGAATTGCAGAGGATTAAGTGGGACATCATAGGACTATCAGAAGTGTGGTGGAAGAATGAAGAACAGTCGGAACTACCGTCAGGGCACACGTTCTACTTCAAAGGAACAGAACATGGAAAACGAAAGACGTTGGCTTTATAATTAATAAAGACCTGAAGACATGGATCACAGAAATTGAAGGAATTTCAGATAGTAATAAAGGTAAGCAAGAGATACAGTATGGAAATTATACAAGTGTATGCTCCCACAACGTCACATCCGGAGGAGGAAATTAAAGATCTACAAGAGGAGATAAGGAAGATTTTGGATAGTAGCAAATCGCATTACAAAATTGTAATGGGAGACTTCAATGCGAACGTAGTAACTAAGCAGAGCGGTGCGAAAGTAGGAAACTTTGGATTTGGCAAAAGAAACAAGAGAGGAGAGAAATTAGTGAAATTCTCAGAAGTCAACACGTGTTTCAAATATATTTTTTAGCCGCCGCCCCAGAGAAAGTGAACATGGAAAAGCCCAAACGGAACTAAAAACGAAATAGACTACGTTTTACCGAATAACAGGGAAATTCTGCAAGACGTGTCTGCTCTGAACAGTTTCAAAATCTCGAGTGATCATCGGATGGTGACGTGTAAGCTGAAACTAAATACTAGACTTGAGATAAAGAAGCTTATCAGAGGAAAACCGCCAGTTTTAGATCTGGAAAATCTTGAGAAACACAGACATTCGAGATAGAACTAAGCAACAGATTCTGCGCCCTGAAAGAGTTAGTGGATGAAGACATCAAGAGCAGAAATAAAATACTGACTGAGACAATAAAAGAGACAGACAAGGAAATAGCAGCAGGCATTAAAAAGAAGAAAAAAAAGAGCAAAATTTCAAAACAAACTAAACTTGTGATGAAGAAAACAAGGGAAATAAAAGAAGAGGAAAATTACATAAAAAGGACTGAGTACATAGAACTAAATAAAACCGCAAGGAAGGACATAAGAGAGGATGTACGAAGATATAACGAAAATCTTGTTAAAAATACAATCGAGGAAAACAAGAGCCTGAACCAAACAGCAGCTCATGATAGGCAAAAAGCAAATAATTGCAGTTAAGAGACCAGATGGGACCTAACACGAAATAAGGAGGAAATTATAAAAATATTTGAAGATGTCTACAGAGAATTGTACTACTCCGAAGGAGAACTAGGAAATGAAATTCAGAAGAAAATGATGTAGAAGTCTTAGACGTATTGAAAGAAGTAGTGGATAAAGTACTTCGAGGGATGAAGAACGGAAAAAAATCGCGAGGAGAAGATGGACTCACAGCAGAGATGTTTAAATGGGGAGGTGAAAAGATGAAAGAAGAGCTTGCTAAATTATTCTCGATATGCCTGAGGAAGAGAGAAATACCCTCAAGTTAAAATAATGTTGTTATCATTTTGCTGTAGAAGAAAGGGGACAAAGAACGCGTCGAAAACTACAGAAAAATTACTGTCAGTTCTATACAAAATGTTCACCAAAGTTATTTTGAACCGTATTGAACGAGACTTGGATTTTAATCAGGAAAGGGAACAAGCCGGATATCGTCGTGGATAGCACAATGGACCACATAAAACACGGAATGAAGCTATGGAAAAGACTAATGAACTTCCACTTTGTCTGGGGTTCACAGATTTTGAAAAAAACTTTCGATTCGATCTCCTTGGCAGCAGTACTTGAATCACTTGAACATCAAGGCATCGAAGTGCATACATCAAGTTACTGCAAAACGTTTACTCGACTGCCACTTCTGTCATTAGACTACATCAAAAAAGTGAAAAATTTAAAGTTGGAAAAGGGGCACGGCAAGGGGATTTAATTTCTCCAAAACTGTTTTCTGCTGTCCTGGAGAGTGTTCCAAAATTTAAACTGGGATTAAGTTGGAATTAAAATTAATGGCGAATATCTTCATCACCTACGATTCGCTGATGATAGAGTCATGTTTGCTTCAAGTGCAGAAGAACTACAAACCAGAATGGAAGAACTGAGTAATGAGAATTCGAAAATAGGCCTTAAAATGAATTTAAGTAAAACAAAATTAATGTACAATCAACATACAATAGGCATAGTTGATGAGTATGTTTATCTAGGCCAGCTCAAAACATCGAATGCCAAGTTGACTGATGAAATAAATAGAAGATGTAAAATGGCGTGGAGTTCGTTTGGAAGACTACACTTTATTTTCTGAAGCAAACTACCAATGCGTCTGAAGTGTAAAGTTTATAATCAATGTATCTTACCTGTGATGATGTACGGCTGTGAAACTTGGGCACTGAATACGCAAACAACTCAATGATTAAGAGTCGCACCAAGAGGAATGGAGAGATACATGCTAGGAATAACTAGGAAGGACAGGAAGACAAATGAATGGAATCGCGCACAAACAAAGGTAGAGGATGTAATCAAGACTGTGAAGACGAAGTGAAAATCGACCGGTCACATAGCTACACGAAGAGATGGAAGATGGACGACGAATGTACTACATTGGATTCCTAGAGAAATAAAACGACCGAGACGACGTCCAAATGCAAGATGGGTAGATGAAATCAAGCGTTTTTCAGGAGAATAGCAGCAGACCGAGATATGTGAAAAAAAGGAGGGAGTTTTTCATCCAGCAGTGGATAGAAAACGGCTGGATATGATGATATGATTATATATATATATATATATATATATAAATAAATAAATCACAGCTATATTCAATCCACTAGTGGATGAGGCCTCTCCCCGAAGGAAAGGATTCGCCTACTGCTCCCACGCTGACCAGACGGGTTCGGAGAGAGCCAAAGCTCTCACTGTGATCGCCACTGTCTTTTATTCACAGTGGCTCCCCAATTGTCCTCACGATGCTAGGTCAACACCGAAATTTTTGAGACCCCACCGGGAATCGAACCCGGGACCGCTCGCACTGAAGTCGAGCGCGGTACCGACTAGGCTACGCAGGAGCTCGATTATATATATATATATCATCATCATATTCAGCCGTTTTCTATCCACTGCTGGATGAAGGCCTCCCCCTTTTCTTTCCACATATCTCGGTCTGCTGATATACTCATCCATGTAGATCCTGAAAAACGCGATTTCATCTACCCACCTTACATTTGGACGTCGTCTCGGTCGTTTCTTTTCTCTAGGAATCCACTGGAGTACATTTGTCGTCCACCTTCCATCTGTTCGTCTAGCTATGTCACCGGCCCATCTCCACTTCATCTTCTTCGCAGTCTTGATTACATCCTCTACCTTTGTTTGTGCGCGAATCCATTCATTTCTCTTCCTGTCTCTCCTGGTTATTCATAGCATGCACCTCTCCATTGCTCTTTGTGTGACTCTCAATGTTTGAGTCGTTTGCGCATTCAATGTCCAAGTTTCGCAGCCGTACATCATTACAGGTAAGACACATTGATTATAAACTTTACGCTTGACACATTGGAAGTTTGCTTTTGAAAATAAAGTGTAGTCTTCCAAAAGAACTCCACGCCATTTTACATCTTCTATTTATTTCATCAGTCAACTTTGCATTCGATGTTTTAAGCTGGCCTAGGTAAACATACTCATCAACTATGCCTATTGTCTCTCCGTTAATCTTCACTTCCTTCTTTGCAGCATGTTGGTTGTACATTACTTTTGTTTTACTTAAGTTCATTTTAAGGCCTATTTTCGAACTCTCGTTACTCAGTTCTTCCATTCTGGTTTGTAGTTCTTCTGCACTTGAAGCAAACAGGACTATATCATCAGCGAACCGTAGGTGATGAAGATATTCGCCATTAATTTTAATTCCAACTTCATCCCAGTTTAAATTCTGGAACACTCTCTCCAGGACCGCACAAAACAGTTTTGGAGAAATTGAATCTCCTTGCCTTACCCCTTTTCCAACTTTAAATTTTTCACTGTCTTGATGCAGCCTAATGACAGAAGTGGCAGTCGAGTAAATGTTTCGCAGTAACTTGATGTATGCACTTTCGATGCCTTGATGTTCAAGTGATTTAAGTACTGCTGACAAGGAGACCGAATCGAAAGGCTTTTCAAAATCTATGAATCCCAAACATAGTGGAAGTTCATATTCATTAGTCCTTTCCATAACTTCATTCAATGTTTGTATGTGGTCCATTGTGCTAAATCCACGACGAAATCCAGCTTGTTCCCTTCCCTGATTAAAATCTAAGTCTCGTTCAATACGATTCAAAATAACTTTGGTGAACATTTTGTATAGGACTGACAGTAAACTAACTGGTCTGTAGTTTTCGACGCGTTCTTTGTCCTATTTCTTGTACAACAAAATGATAACGGCATTGTTCCAACTTCTGGGTATTTCTCTATTCCTCAGGCACATAGAGAATAATTTAGCAACTTCCTCTTTCATTTTTTCACCTCCCCATTTAAACATCTCTGCTGTGAGTCCATCTTCTCCTGGTGATTTTCCGTTCTTCATCCCTCGAAGTACTTTATCCACTTCTTCTTTCATTACGTCCGGGACTTCTACATCAATTTCTTCCGGGTCTGCATTTTCTAGTTCTTCCTCGGAGTAGTACAATTGTGTGTAGAAATTTTCAAATATGTTTATAATTTCTTCCTTATTTCGTGTTACGGTCCCGTCTGGTCTCTTAACTGCAATTATTTGCTTTTTCCCTATCATGAGCTGCTGTTTGACTTTCTTCAGGTTCTTGTTTTCCTCGATTGTATTTCTAACAAGATTTTCGTTATATCTTCGTACATCCTCTCTTATTTTCTTTCTTACGGTTTTATTTAGTTCTATGTAGTCAATCCTCTTTATGCAATTTTCCTCTTCTTTCATTTCCCTTCTTTTCTTCATCAAGAGTTTAGTTTCTTCTGAGATTTTGCTCTCTTTTTTCTTTCTGGTACCTGCTATCTCCTTGGCTGTTTCTCTTATTATCTCAGTCAAAATTTTATTTCTGCTATCGATGTCTTCTTCATCCTCTAACTCTTCCAAGGCGCTGAATCTGTTGCTTAGTTCTATCTCGAATGTCTGTCTGTGTTTTCCAAGATTTTCCAGATCTATAACTGACGGTTTTCCTCTGATAAACTTCTTTCTCTCTAGTCTAGTATTTAGTTTCAGCTTACATCTCACCATCCTATGATCACTCGAGATTTTGAAACTGTTTAGAACAGACACGTCTTGCACAATTGCCCTGTTATTTGATAGAACGTAGTCTATTTCGTTTTTGGTCCCATTTGGGCCTATCCATGTCCACTTCCTCTGGGGCGGTTTCTTGAAAAATGTATTGGAAATGAACAGTCTGTTGGCTTCTGAGAATTCCACTAACTTCTCTCCTCTCTTGTTTCTTTTGCCAAATCCAAAGTTTCCCACTTTCGTGTCACTGCTCTGCTTGGTTCCTATTTTCGCACTGAAGTCTCCCATTACAATTTTGTAATGCGATTTCTACTATCCAAAATCTTCTGTATCTCCTCGTATAGGTCTTCGACTTCCTCCTCCGGGTGCGAGGTTGTTGGAGCGTACACTTGTATAATTTCCATACTGTATCTCTTGTTAATTTTTATTACTACCCGTGCGATTCTATCTGAAATTCCTTCAATTTCTGTGATTCGTGACTTTAGGTCTTTATTAATTATAAAGCCAACGCCTGTCGCTTTTCCAGTTTCTGTTCCTTTGAAGTAGAACGTGTGCTTTGACGGTAGTTCCAACTGTTCTTCATTCTTCCTCCAAACTTCTGATAGTCCTATGATGTCCCACTTAATCCTCTTAAGTTCATTCTGCAGTTCTTCTAATTTGTCCTCTCCTGCAAGTGACTTACAGTTGACGGTCGCCACGTATAGGTCCGTTCGAGTTGCCGTGTCGGTGTCCTGGCAGTCTACAGTCCAAACCCGGGCATTTTGACCCTCTGACTTCCTGCAGGACTGACCGCTGCCGTTGCCAGCTGCATTCTGTCCTCCGGGTAATGAGGTCCTCCGAGGCTCTTTCCTTGCTTGTACCATCATATGTAAAGAAAGGAGGGGTGCTGACATTTGACTCACCACGCTGTCAGCTAATGCGGGTTGGTGAGCAGCCCATCCATGTTCGTTCGCCAAGCGCAGTTGCTTGGGTACTAACAGGCCCCACGACATATATATATATATATATATATATATAGGGTGTCGGAGAAGGGCACTTACCATATTCATGTCAGTGAAGTGAACAGAGGTGAGAGAGAGAGAGGGGGAAATAAATAGTATACTTAAGTATAATTACTCATAAAATTCATTTTAACTTATCTTAAGTATATTTAGGGTACAATTCAAATCTTAGTTCCCCCTGCCCTTTGTAATAATTATTTCATTGTACCTCTATGTACGAGTAAGTTTATGCATTTAGAATTTATACTTATGGATACTTTTTTCTCTTATGTTAATGATGTAGGTTTATATCATGGTTACGTCGAAGGCCAAAATTGCCATATTAAATAAATCTAAACAAATAAATAAAACGGGGAACTCACGAGCTGCTGGTTAACATACGCCATTTGGGGAGATGTTCAAGCCTACTGACGCACAGTTCCACACACAGTTTTGAACGTTAAAAAGAATGGTGTAATAGTTGTCATATGGCAGACAGAAATTCAAACGAAGAAATCAACTGACGGTAGGAATTATCACTTAACATATGATAAACGGACAACTTGACCTCAACAACCCGCCTTCGCCTTTTCGGCACTAAATTGTCTTTCTGCCGATTGCATCCAAGAATGTACTCCATTACAATGTCGCGAGAAAACCTTCGGAGCTCCGAAGCTAACACTTCAAGTTAAATAGTTTACAACTCTCGAAACCTTTCTCGCGACATTGAAAGTGAGTACATTCTTGGGTGAAACCGGCACGAAGAAAAAAATTAAATTCTAGTCATATTGGCGGATCAACTAACTCTATGGCTTATGGAGCTCACAAATTCTTCGCCGCAGTAACAAACGTTCGCCACTGGATTCTATTCTAGGCAAGATCAAGCCAGTTTTCATCATGAACATCTACCTCCTAAAGATCCCTTCTAATATGCCAGGGTTGTGCAACTTTCGAAACCACAAAGCATTACCGGGTTGTTCTGTATATTTTCAATTTCAGCTTCCTTGATATTAATTGCGGGGTTAGGAGTTTCTGGACTTAATAGAAACAGGAGTTGACCGATGTTAAGCCACATTTAACACCTTTCGTGACCTATTTCTTGGTTTTACATATGCTGTTAAGTATTTAAACGTGTTTACTTTCTCTATGATCTCATTCGTAATTATTATGTATCTATTTCCTCCATCCTTTGTGATTCGGCTTATCATGTATTTTGATTTCTCTACGTTCGCCTGTAGACTTATCTTATAGCAAACTTCTACTAAGACATCGGTGTTACTTTCTAGTGCATCTTTCGGGAGGGGCTGACTGGTGGATTGTCGATATAAGGCGATTTAAACTCTAAGTGATGAAACTTCCATTTGAACCCACAGTTCGGCTGAAATAGTTCCAATTCCAAATACAGATGGCGCGCCGTTCGCTTGGTACAAGAATATGCGTGTGTTTACCGCTTGTATTGAGTCCTTTGCCATGATTCTGAAATATTTATAGCCACACTAGGTTCTTTTGTTTCAGGAAGTATTTTGGGGCGAACTAACGGAAATTTTAGACATTTTTAAGACCTCCCAAGGATTGTTTACATGGGCATCGCTAAGGGGGAAGGAGGGCCGCCCCCTGTTAAAAATCTCTTGGCCTTCTACCTAGCCCCCCCCCCCCCCTCGCAAACTCTTACAAGACAATTGATTTTTTAAAAGTAGCGCACTGGTAATACTGTCACAAATACCTTGTAATTGTCCACATTTGAGTCGTCCACTTGCAAAACCTGTTATACAATTTAGCTGTCTTTGCAAGTGAACTGTTTTTAACTGGTTTTCAACGTGTAGCCATTGCAATTTGGACAGGTTTTGCAAGTGGACGTGAACCTTTCATTGCTTTTTAAGCGATTTTTGAGGGTTTTGTTGATGGCTATCTCCAGAACTTTGTAGAGGACGTTGAAACATTTCAAACTTGATATTTCTATAAAAAAAAAAAAAAAAAAAAAAAAAAAAAAAAAAAAAGAGACGTTTAACAGGTTTTGCAAATGGAGGACTCATTTGTTTCCCATATGTTTGAAAAATATAACCTTATTTTGAAATTCGAATTACTGAAACATCTGCACATAAATTTACAAAATTAAAAAGTAGACCTTTTCTGCTCAACGCGGAAATGAATTTAATACGAAATTATCCAAATAAATAAATAATAGAAAGCAATCTGCTGTAAAATGAGGATTACCAAAGCAATTTCGCGCCTTTTGAGACTTCAGTAAGTAGTTTTCTCTTAAAAGGGAAGCACACGTGAGTTGATGTTTAGTTTCAGTATGAGATTGTATGCCTCATTAATGGCCAGTTGTTCAAAACAACTTGATCCGTAATCCCAAATCAAACACAGATTAATACTAGAATACGCGATTTTACTGTTGCAACAACCGATATCCACAATCTTTCGTTAAGCTATGAAACGGCCGGATGAAACTCCGATCATTGAGGTAATATGGCTACCAAACTTTGCTGTAAAATCGCTTCCGATCAGAATCCTACAAATATTTTCAATTATTAGTAACACTGGGTTAAGTTAAATTTGGCTCGGGTAGCAATACGTATGGTTAATTATACTGTAGAAACAGATATACAAAGTGAGATGCGATTCTATGCCTCAGTTGAACTTTCTGCATAGGGGCATATTAAAATCTGAGTATACAATATATACATCCCCATATACACCTCAACTTCCGCATTGCACTTCCTTGTTCCGTCTCTAGTTGCACTTTTATTTTATTCTATCTTTCAATATTATTTTTTGTTCTCCCCTTCATCATCATTATTGTTATTATTATTTCCCCCTCCCCTCAGATTCTTTACCCTCTTATTTCTTCAAGAAGCCCTTACGTGTTCCTAGTAATCTTTGAAATTTCTTCTCCACTTGTTTTCTCCGATCCACCTAGTCATTTTCCCGCCTCCATAACCTGGCCTCACTGTCACCCAGCTTCAGTGGCAATATGGCGTTTCCTTAACACCACTCCCGCAGCTGTTCGCCCTGTCCATTTTCCTTCCTATCAATTGAAAACGCTATTGCGAAACGTACTAATTTTCTATAGTGTCTGTGAAGTTCGTGTGCTCCTATCTCAAGATTTCACTATGTATAAGTCGTTCCACATGGGATTGCCGCTGTTTACGTGGTGGCGCTGATGTAGTCAACAGTGACTCAGTCGCCGACTGTGTTGCAACGTAAAATATCCAAAATAACCTACACCGAGCGGCCATAGCTCAATTAGTAGAGAGTTCGCTTAGTAATCAGAAGGTCCTGGGCAGTGTTCGATTTGTTTTAAATCACGAAGGGTGGGGGGATGTCCTAAAACTAGTGGGTGATTGTACGTTTCAACATACTGCATTTTTAGGTAGAAATAGATTTTATCCCGGGTTGGAATGATATTCAGAATCAACAACCGGAGATTATATCCTCACGAACCCGGGAACATCCCCGGTACCCCCCCCCCCCCCTGCCCGGTCCAACAAATGGAACACTGGTCCTGGGAACGATCCCAGGGGCCTTCAACAATACTGACAGCTTTTCCAGGGTTTCTCCTCAGTCACACCAGGCAGATACCGGGATGGTACGTACAAACTAGGCCCTGGCCGACTACCTTTCAAAATCTTCTCCCTTACCCTGTCCCATTTTGAGTCTGAGATGCTTGGCAATGAAATATTTCGAAAGTGCGTAAACTTAGAAAGAGATATAGAAAAATATGAGTTTCTATAGAATAACCCCACTAAATACTCGCCTGCGATTATTATCCCCACACCACTATTTTCTGCTTGTGTTCCGGATTTTGCATGTAGTTGAAACTTTCTGCTCCCTTTTTGAAGTCATGTTGTATATTCGTCACCGTTGTCATACTGTTCCTAAGGTTCTTAACATTGCCTTTTGTAGAGGAAAGAATTATTTTTATTTATTTTTTTACTTACCAGAAATTTTATACATTACTTATAGCAGGGGCGGTCGAATGGCGGACTCCGAGCCCCGAAGTCTTTTATCCCGGAACTCCACGTTTTAATACAAATTTAAATTTATTTATGACCTTTTGGTACACTTGGCTCACGCCGGGTTTGATACGATATTCAATAATAATGTGTGAATTGATTATATGTACACACTTTACTAGTTGTTGAATTCATTTTTTTTTTTTTTTTTTTTACTTTTTTTGTAATTACACAACTATACGGAGTAACAACTAATAACCACACTCTTACTGTCCTGTTTCATTTATTTGTACTGAGCCACCGTAGCTCAGTGGTAGAGCGTTGGTGTAGCAATCGGGAGGTCGTGTGTTCGGTCCCAGGGGCCGACCATCCGGACTGAGTTTTTTTCTGTCACATCAGGCAAATTGCGGGATGGCATCTTCAACATATGTCCTGGCCGATACTTTCCCGAATCCTTTCCCCTCCGCTAGCCCGACCTGAACCTCAGATGCCTAAAGACCATAAATAAAATTTAAATTCACTTTAATTTAATGGCATATAGGCATCTATGGCTCGGGCCGGGATGCGAGATGGAACCGTTCAGGACTTAAGTTAAATGTACCTTCCCCGAATTCGCATGGTATGATTCAGTGCTGGATCTATAAATTTTTCTATGGGGACAAAGTTAAATTTTGCCGCCCCTTTCCACCTCTCTCTTTCCATTGTTTTTCTTAGCCAAACAACACGACTGGCCGACGCGACGGCCACAACATTATCTCGCATCACGTAGTGTACTTTTGTTATCTTCTCTGAAGCCAGTCGTGGCTTCGCTATTACTAACTCCAGTAAGACAGAAGACCTGCCTATCTGACTTGAATCGCGGTTTTGAATTTTAAAGATGAAAGTAGATTGTGTGGAATAACATGGAAAAATGTCTTAGCGCGCCGACTTTTAGTTCAATTTCAATTCAATAGGCAATTTTACTTCCTTTTTTAAGAGCTTTCATTTTTTATTGTTAGCTGTTTGCCGCCCCTAAGCGTGTCTCCTGGGGTTCTTCCCCCTTTCCCCTCTTAGATCCGGCACTGGTGTGATTGACGAAAACCTCAGTCAGGATGGTCTGCCGCTGGTATATAACAGAAGAACTCTTGAATACGAAGTCAACACTCTATTATCTAAGCTACGACCGCTTGGTCTTACTGTTGGAATAATGTATTTATACAGAGTCTACTATCTGGATCACGAAGCCTTTTTATTGAGATATTACCATTTATCCAGTCCTCAGAAAGAAGTTATTAGAGACCCTTCTATTATACGTATCCCTTTACTCCCTTACTCTACGAGGAGCTTTCTTTCGATGTCTCCATTTTATGAAAGCAAACACACATAACACGGCGCCAGAGATCACCGATCGCTTTGACCTAAGATTATTTCATCTCTCTCAGCACCTAGGACCTCGGAAGATGGAACTATTTTGATTAGACTTCAGGCATACGTAGAACAGAATGGGAACTTCTCGATTTTGAGTGTGTGTGTGTGTGTGTGAGAGAAGGAAAGAAAGAAAGAAAGAGACAGAAAGCGGGAGGGGGTAGTAGCAACTGTTGCTGCACACACCTATATCGAGGGAGAGAGAGATAAAAAAAGATTAAACACTGAACCTGACACCAATGAATAATTAATATCTTTGCCTCTGACTTTTACAGTATGTAGAAGGATTTATTTATTTTCAAACAGTTATCGTGGACTAAATGACTACCGTATATTCCGACGCTAACTTGAATTCAGGACTATTTAAACAAAGTTACGTACCATGCATGTACTCTGCAAAAAATACTGAGTTTTCAACACTGCGTGAGAGAGGATAAGTGTCACGTATGAGCTAGGTTGTGTGTGTGTGTTTACTGTTTAGTTCAGTGTTTGGCCGCTCAGCACAGGGG
>JAGDQP010025138.1:599-13936 GCA_022664845.1 Lepisma saccharinum | reverse complement strand
ATATAAGATGTATTTTATATGTATTTTGATGACTTCAAGAACTCCTATCTTGAAAGTCGTGGTACTATCCCGGCACTTGCCTGGAATGACTGACGTAATCCTCACCTAAAGGACAGCAAATACTTAATCCTTGGAAAGTACCTTGAGGGCTTGTTACGTAGCTAGTGGTAGGCATAGGTATCGGGTAGACGCTAGGAATACATAAATGATATACAATGGTCCAAAACCAAGAGGGGATTTTATTGACCCATACAATTACAGGTCTTAACCAAGATATTCGGGCAACGAGACTTAACCATTTCTAAAATACACTAACAAACGAACCACTGATCTCACTTACCAAGAATCCAAAGGGGACTGACAGACGGCAGCGCGGCTTGAACCCTGGGCTCCTTCAAGGCGGCGGCGAGATGGCAGCGGACGACTTCAGGCACAGCTGGCTGGTCGTGCTCGTAAGTGACGCCCAATCATAACCTCAATGACTGGAATGGCAAGGCCCTGGCGTGGACCGGCGACACGCCGAGTTGGCAGGCAGGTTGGTGACCGGAACGAAGACTGATGTCGGTTATCTTTTACTGAGTAGTCAATTGAAGTTCACTCATGATCGTGCTGTTTACTCCGCCGCTATTTATTGTGAGCCCAGGATTCTTAGGAATGCTCTTCCTAGTTGCTCGCATAGCATACTATACTGTCTGGTTGTGGGCAGTTGCGTACTTTGTAGAAGCTACCTCAAAATGAGATCCTTTCCTTCCTATCAACAACCCCACCACTTTGCCTCTTTAATCCACTACGTGGATAAACGAAGCAAAGTTTGAAAGTCTAATTGCCAGTTTATCTTGGTTAAGATTACCAAAAATCTCTTTAAATGTGACCCTTTACCAATAATTTATTTACATAACAAGAAAGAAAAAATAATCTTATTCCAATCCCCATAATAAAAAAATAAAAGGAGTAATACAAAGGTTGGTTGCCACTGAAAAAAGGTTGACGGCCACGCGACATCAATTTAACGATTGAATTTGTTGTATGAAGCAGCTGTTGCAGGTGAAATGGGCGCTTGATGCTCTCGTTCGATGTTTCTGCTTCATTCGCACACTCAAAGGAAAAAATAAAAATAAAGCAAAATGGATAAAACAAAGGTTAACACAGGATGATACTGTATTACTATCTCTTTGTGTCACCGTGTGAATTGCTGTCCGAGAAGTCGATCAGCCTTTTATCAGTGTCACTGGAGTAAACAAAACGGGGTATAAAAAGAAGATTAAAAAAAAAAAAAGACTTGATGTTGCATTCTCTCCGGAAGACAGATAGAATATCTCACTCTTGTCTCTGTGCTTGGTTGGAGTTCTCTTTCGAATGGAGACAAGCAGGAAGAAGCAGCAGAACATAATTATATTCCGTGGTGGAATAAAAATTTAATGTCATACACACGTATACACACAGCACAAATATTGCGTTCATTTGTATAGCGTTCGTAGTAGAAAGTCCAAAATGGGACATTGTCTAGCTAATGTCATAACATACTAGTTGTATAACACTAAACACTTGAGACTGTGTGTGGAGACATCGGAGTACCTCAGTAGTAGTCCATAGGGTAGGGTAGGGTAGAGGAGAGGATGTGGGAAGGGATTGTGAAATCGTGGAAATCGCTTGCCGGCGCATGAGATGATGAAGTCTTTTTGCCCATTTTACTTTAATAAAGAATTTCCTCTCCGAAAAAGGACATATCCAAATAACTACCAGGGGTTTCTGAAGCTGTGGGGGCCGCCATTGGTGAGTGGCTGGAAGCTCGGAATGTGTTGGAGTTTGGTGGTCAATGGCTCGCTGAGAGATCTGTCTGGGTGCCTACCGAAGATAAACGTGTCTTATTGAGCAATGTGTGTAGCAGTATATCCTTCGGTACTGGTCGGGCCTTCTTCCTGTATCTCTTGTATGTGAGTTTTATGCACCAAGCTACACAGAATAAAACAATTGTACCCGTGATGATGCATTAAACCGTAAAGGAGACGTACTCTTCGGCAACGTGTTGGTAGGACATTCTTCCAAAAAAGAAGAAAAAAAATATTGTTGGGACCGTCATCTACTTTACGAGACTGATGAAAAATATACTGATTGTAGTTAAATTAGACGGATGTACGTAAATATACCGTTCTAAATCCTAACTCACATTTGGTCTGACTAGGGCTTTTGAAAACATTCTATCCAAGTGTCGCACGTTTGAACAAATGGTGCGGCTCTACACTAACGAGAAAAAAAATATATTGGAAGCAATATTCCCTTGGTGAATGCATATAGCAAATACCAAAACATAAAGAACAGGACACTGGGATGAAAGGCCTTTCAACATTTAAATACAAATACGATATCGCTTTTACAACTAATTCCCAAAGAATTCAGGTTTCCATTTTCGGCTGTACGCGAGTAGTATACCCGGCACTTGGCGTCACTTTGTGGAAAATTGAGCCACTTTTCCCGTACCTGGCTGATAGCAAGGAGTCGATTTTCCAGGACTGTACGATGCGCTGTGTCGCCGTTTTTGTTTACTATGTATAAAAGGCACATTTTTTCATTCCCTATGAAAGTCTACGACCCCTTTTTCTCGCACCCCCTATTTATACAAGACTACGGCTCCGTTTATCATCCTCTACACAGCACCATGGCAGAGATGGTCGACGAACCCCTATTTAACAAAGTAGAAAGGCTACGGCCCCTTTTTTCATCCCCTATTTAACATAGCAGAGGAATATAGGCTAGTTAACCTAACCCAAAGCAGAGATTCCATAAAAGACTACGGCACCTTTTTTCACCCCCTAGTTAACATAGCAGAGATTACCCCACATAATACACCAGTGCACAATAGCAGAACACATTTTAGACCAGATACACAGAAATTACAGTCTACGGCCTAACCCCTACGAAGCTCTTTTCCCAACCCCTATTTAACATAGCAGAGATGGACTACGAACCCCTATTTAACATAGCAGACATTTCATAAAAGGGTACGAAACTCTTTTTCAACCCTAAAAAAACACTACCTAGCCCTCATACCAGCCCCTATTTAACACAGCACAGAGGTTTCATGTCCTCTAGGCTACAGCCAATGTCAAATATTTAACGGTGAGACATATTGATATTCTGTTTTCACATTTGGTATGAGGGCATTGAACACTATTTGTGAAAAAAGTGTTAACCTCGAGGTCTAAGGTCAAATATTTAACCCTGTATATCTCGTAAACGGGTACATATTGAGATTCTGTTTTCACATTTGGTATGAGGGCATTGAACACTATTTGTGAAAAAAGTGGTGACCTCGAGGTCAAATTTGAAGTCAGTTTGCTAACTGCACCCCCGTGGTCGTAGAATATTGAAATGTATAATGCAGTGTATTTTAGTCACGGGAATGTTAAATATGAAAACTGCATGTTTCTACCTGTTGCCGTTTCCGAGATATGGCGGTTCGAATTTTAGACGCAGAATTGAGAAACTCGCAGATTATATGTTATTCGAGTCGGTGATGCCGAATAAAAAGCGCGTGTGTCTACTACTTACCGTTTTTGAGATATTGTATATTTGACCTTTGACCTTTACCCCTAGGGCCAGAGGGTATTAATTTTTTTATGTGTTTAGTTACTCTAATACCGAATCTGAAATTAGTTCTTCGCTATTACTTACCGTTTTCAAAAGATAGAGGGTTAAATATTTGATCTTTGACCTCGAGATCACCACTTTTTTTATTAATAGAGCTTGTCATGATGATGCTTAATCTGAAAACCGTATCTCTCTAACTCTTACCGTCCTCAAGGTATTGCCATTTGAACCTAACTATTTTGGGCTCAGTGAAGTGAAGAAGAAATTAAACGATTTAATGCAGAAAATATATATTGAAGCTTTTCCCTAGCCGATCGGTTCATTTCGGGTTCTTCCCATGAGTCATCAAATGCCAATCGGTTCTTTCCAGAATTGTTTTATTTCACCATGAGTCATCAAATGCCAATCGGTTCTTTCCCGATTTGTTTTATTTCCCCAAGAGTCAACTACCTATAAATATAAAAGCCGGACTCAGTTGGACGCCGACCATCGTAGAGTGAAGATCTATAGAGGGAGAAGATTTCATCGTGAATAGTATAGTGTGCAGTGTCGTCGACCGTCGTAGAGAGAAGTGTGTAGTGTTGAAAATAGAGGAACCTTTTTTTTCTGTTTGTTATTATTTAAGGTTGTGTCAAAATGGTAAAATATTTTTACATTTATTTTAATATATTAAAGTTTAAACTTACTCTACCGCATTTAAAGTGACTTGATACTCAATATAGTTAAAAAAAAATAGATACATTTGATATTTTTAACAAAATTGATGCTCTATGTATGGAAGCGCTAAATGACTCACAAACAGGTGGAGCGCGTGATTTAAAAATAAAAAATTACACTAGTCAACAAATTTAAACTTTTTTTCTGCCACATGGACGAAAATAGGTCTTTTTTACTGAATCGACCCTGCTGAACACGAAAATGGCAATGAAAACGTCATATGACGTAAGGTTTTTGTGTGGCAGAGGTGAGGTGGATTCTGGCAAAACGACAATATCACCTAGTTTTCTTAATACATAATGCTAGGTATGTATAAAATATACGTATCTAAATGGGGAATCTGGTCAGAGAATGTTTTCAGTTTACACAGAAAGCACCAGAGAATACGATTAACAAATGGTACTAATGAAACACTGATCTGTAGCTCCTATAATATACAACAAAAGTTTCAGTTTTCACACGTTTAAACTTGACTTACTAAAGATACTAAATAAAAATAAATATTGACCTAAAAAGCAGATATCAATAACTCCCAATGGATCAAATGCACAACTGTCTTACAGAGTATGAAAATAATATATTTCTACTTACAATTAGTTCTTCCTTTTGTAGCGCATGTCACTTTTTCTAACTAAAAACCAGCAGTAGTCCCCATCATATGAGGATCCCATTTACCCGGATGCCTTTGCTCCATTTTTTCAATATCCTGATGGAATCGTTCTCCTTGTTCGTCACTCACAGCTCCTAAATTCTCGGGGAAAAATTCCAAATGGGAATGCAGAAAGTGAATTTTCAGGGACATTCTCCCATGTAACCTTTGATAGCAATCCAGGAGTTCTTGAACCAATTGTCGGTAATTTTCTGCTTTATGATTTTCCCAAAAATGCATACACCACTTTACTGAAAGCTTCCCAGGCTGTTAGTTTTCATCATTATTTAACTTTGTCTGAAAGATTTTAAAAGTTTCCGAATTTGGGCCCTAGTTCATCATTATTTAACTTTGTATGAAAGATTTTATCCTTTAAGAGTTTCCGAATATGGGCCCGACGAATATCTCCTCCACTTTCGTGTCACTAAGTTTTGGAAACTGACTTCTAAGGTAGGTAAAACCTTCTGATTTGAATTCTTTCCATCGCCTTAACCAAGTTTTTCATTAAGCCTAAGTTTATATGTAAAGGCGGCAGCAAAATTTTATTTGAATTTATTAACGGAGTATACTTAACATTGAGTTGCCCTGGCATATATGTTTCTCTTGGAGGCCATTCCAGGGTTCATACAAAAATATTGAACTCAATTTCCCTGAATTTTCCAGGTTTTCCAGGTATTAATTTTGTAATTTCCAGGTCTAGTGGAAGAAACTAATATATAAATTTTAATAATAATATATTTATATATTTAAGAATGGCCACCCTTCTCCCCAATGAACAAATGCAATTAAACAAATTTTGTACACACAAAGAAACAGTTAAAATTTAAAATATCCAAAACTATAGAGCACAGATAATCATCACAGTATCCATTTGCAACTGTTCATGCCATTCCCCTATCCACGCTGTTTTATTGTAACAAAATTCACAATTCTAGTCTTTTAATGTAATTAACAATTTTAGTGTTTTATTGTAACTGTAAAACCAAACTATATAATGCTGGAATCAATGTCAAATATATTAGTTCTAAGAAAGAATAAACAACGTAAAATATAATGTTCTTATACCAAAAACACATTTAAATGTTTTCTACACATTTTTCTCTCTCATTGTAAAACTTCTACATTGGAACGTTTTTCCAAAATTCTCTTCCCCGCTCCTCTCAAGTCCTTCGAAACTTCATTCTACAAGTCCTGCAAAACTTTATTGATCTCTTTGGCTATCTCTTCCGCTTCTAAACTATGAGCTTTCTCCAATCGTTTCTTTTTTTCCCTCAAGTCATTTAGCAGTTTTAGCTTCCGCTTTTTAATTTGAACCTTCTGATCATTTTCGTCTACCGCACTGTGTTTTCTTTCCAATGACATTTCATATCTTGTCCGAGATCCTTTAACTGCTTTAACTAATTCATGCGAGATCTGAATATTGGTAATACCACCTGCATGTTTAATGCCGTCATGTACTTGCCTTAGAGCTACAATGGAGTCCTCTTGTAAATTTTCAACCAACAGACTCTTATTGATGGAGAAACCCGATTCAACTGCTGCATTTCCATGTGACAATATAAGAATAATTTTGACTACAATCCACAGGTCAGTAAATTTCTGGTCTTTTTTAAGCAGATTAGCCCAGAATTTGTCAAGATCATCTTTAGTTTCACAAAAATTTTCAAAGAATACTCCGAATTCCTCTTTTGTCAACCTACACAAAGTCATAAATTGGTTAACTGCTCTCTCTGCAACATTTTCTGATAAACGATTGCTGGAATGAAGGATCTGAATACATGCTTTCATTTGCTCCTGAGCTAAAGATGGCTTCTTCAAAATAACTTCTGGATCAAGAGATGACACGGCACGAACAAGAGGATACTTTAAAGGGCTGCGCTGCAAAATTTTTTTGATTGTTGCCACTAGAAACCGTTGACACTGCAAAGAAAACTCCGCTTTGTGCCGATCAGAAGCTCCACATTTAGCTAACGCTTTTCTTGCCCCAAATCCCACATCAACATCTTTGTACCTCAACAAAATGTCTTTATTTTCCAAATCCAATGAAATCAATTTCTTGACCGATTCACACTTATCAATAACATCTGCTTTAACACATCGCCTCATCAACATTTTAACAAGGTTGGTAAGTGTGTTGTACAAGAACGGTATCATAGGTTTGGAGGACTGGAATGCTTTTAAAAATCCCTCTAGTTCTGCTGCAAGGGTCTTGAAGAACGCCAATTTTGCTGGCATTAACAAATCGTTAACTCCTTCCTTGACATGTTTCACTGATACACCGCTGGGGATGTTGGCTGAATTCAAGTATTTCTTTACGTGCGGAAACACTTCCAATGCCCTTTCTGCACACTGCACATTTTCTACCCACCGTACCTGACAAAATTTTAGGGGAAATGTGGACGTCCCAGAGGATGCAACGTAGTCTCCTCGTCGTGCTGGACTATCTTTAAACAAATAGTAAAGCCCCCTTAAAAAACTATTTACATTCCATTTTGCAGCTCCATGACCTGTTTGCAATGCCCCATGAACCACATGAAGACTACATGATCCTAAATCTAATAACTGTGGATCTGTAGAATCAGTCTGAATTTCTTCTTTTAAATTTGACAGAAATTTCCAGTTCACAGAAGGTCCGTCCATACTGACTTGCAGAATTTTCTTCAGACACACTTTTGAAAGTCCTTCCTTAAACTTAGACAAGAGATCTTCAGCTGTAGCATGGTTTAAAAAAACTGATGTAAAATACCTTGTGGAAACTTCCTCCTTTGTATCGTTCCAAAACCTCACATGAATGTCCATCTGCCCCTTTTGGGCTACCTTATTTAACGCTTCATCAAAGCACACTACAATTTCCTGACACTCGTTTACTGCATCCAAAACACTGTCTCTAAAGTATGGTGCGAGGCCGTAACAAATAATATAACTACACTTCAAAGGGCCCATGCTAAAATTCTGTGCAATTACACTATCTGGAAACATCTGTTTAAACAGTATATTATCATTTTTACATGAATTGTAAGATTCTCTGTTCACTACAAGTCTCATTGCCCACAATATTTCTGCAGATGTTACTTCATCTTTTTCAGCGAAGCCTTTTATAGATGGTTGTTTTAATTGCTCTGTTGACTTTTGTGATGGTTGCTGCTCTTGTTTTTGAACTGGCTTAAACATATCCACAACACTTCTTTGATTTCTTACTGTACTCTCCAGTCTTTGTTTGTGTGTTGGTCCCTTTGCATGGCTTTTAATTGCCTGTACTCCCATATTACTCAATGAAAAACTTTTACAGCACACCCTGCAAAATGCACTATGCACATCCGCCTTAACCTCCTTCAACCAAGGTGTCCACTCAGGATGTAATGTTGGATCTAACCACTGACGATTAAACATTGATCTTTGTCCAGACATCTCTATAATTCAAAGTTAATATACCTGCAAAGAGATGAAAATTAAGCAATGAACTTAAAACAGCTAGACAATTCTGCCCTCCAAAGCCAGAAAGCCGTATTCACAGAAAATCTGCTTTTGAGTAAATCGTGATTTACTGTTTACTAATAAGCCGGTATCTTATAGTATGTCTATATCAGATAAACAATTAATGTCATATAACTTCGCCAATGTCATATGGCTTTTTGGCTTTGGAGGGCAGAATTGAGGTTTTACCTAAAGTCATTTCTCAATATAGGAAAAATATTAGGATTTTATAAACCTGCACAAAATGTTGATACATTGAATATAACCAAAAAGTCAAAAAGGAAATTTTTGACGAAAAAAAAAAAAAGGTAGTAGCAGGAATTTGTAGTAGCAAGAATCATTTCACAAGGTGTTTTTGTTTAAACAAACTATTTTTAATTTATGTGTTGAAACGCTGTACATTTTGTGTTAGTTGTTTGGACATTATGGAGCCAGGAATTGTGGTTATATAAATAAGAAATATCAGACAAAAGACAGAGTAGAAAGAGAAATAAAACAGCACACCAACAGAAGGGTCCCCTAATCATCCTCCCAACAGGGGACAAACAATCCCTCCAACCACCCACAAATTGTAAATTTACCTGAATATGAACAAAAATATTTACTCTACAGTTATTCTTTCCCGATAATATTTATAGAATTATATTTTCCTAACTGGAATATTTGAAAGGTTCAATTTCCCTGATATTTCCAGGTTTTTTACTAGACATGATCGATTTCCCTGAATTATCCAGGATTTTTCCTTCCAAAATCAATTTCCCTGAGATTTCCAGGTTTTCCAGGTAGTGTATGAACCCTGCATTCTTTTCGAATTTAGTATGATTCAGTTGCCCTACTGTCCCACAAGCAAAGAAAACAACAGTATTTTGTAAATCCTCCCTGAAGCTCCAGTAATATAGCAATGATCTTTAAATCCCCACAAATTTGCCAACAGTAACTGTGATACTGTACCACAACTAACAACATAGATAGAATTTCATGTTTTAATTTATCTCTACGAAATGTGCCATTGGAATTGATGGTTTAGTGTTCCCATTGCGTAAAAATATTGCTTTAAGGCTTGTTTTAGAAGAGTCGATAAGATAAACAACCTCCATTCTTCAGGGATGTGTTGGAAACCTAGTGCATCCATTAAAGCATCTATATTTGTACATGCACAGAGGGAATCTTGCATTATGTAGTAACCCGAGAATTGTTCATGACGGTTTCTGAAACTTGAGCTTCTAGTGCTAGGAACCAGTAAATTCCACTCTTGAAGTCTCGATCCAAGCAACTCAGCTTGTAGCTTACTAAGATTTAGATTTCTCACCAAGTTGTTCAATCTGGACTGGTTAACCAGAAGAGGTATATTTTGGTTGGACTATAGTTTGGATCAAAGGAAGTTGATGGTTCGGGCAATTCATTTGCTTGCTCCTCTGGTGGAGAAGATTCTTCTGACTTTGAATATATATCAGGGATTGGGAGTTCAGGTCCATGTCGTATGGGTTTTTGAGGGGATGGAACATTTGGGTACTCAGTATTAGATTTTGTTCTTTTAGAATGACCCCCAATTTTTGTTAGACAGAATTAACACTCTTCAGCATGACTGGTTGGTTGGTTCACGCCAATCATTGGCACTGCAAAAGGTATACTGTAGCTCGAGTTTTATCTCCACTTAATAAGACTAGAATAACATGTTACATAGCACACATGCGGAGCCAACACTTTGTCTTGATCACCAACATGACACCCAAAATAGCTGTAATAAGCTTGCTTTAACGTTTCTGTTAATGAACGGCGCTGACTTTTCACAGTATATTTCCTGCACATGTAACAGAAATTGTTCTGCGAATTTATACAAGCGCGCCACGATCTCTTCATAGCGGAGAAAAAATACGCACACGCACTTACGACGACTTGTGACAGGCAAATCAAAATGACACTAAACCTAAAATGTGGAAGCAGTTATACGACACTTCCTTAGCTATTTGCCATCAACCTGAATCTTTAGCAGTAGAGTCCCATTTTGCGTAGTTTTATTACATCTGCTAAACACGTGTTATTTTATAAATGTGTCAATACAATCACATGTCACGTGGTAGAAAACCACAAAACATTCTTGCTGCATGTTGTAAACCTTCATATTCATATTTGTGCCCGTGTGGGTAAACGAAATCGTGTTATTCTTTATTCAAGTTCTATGAAAGCAATATTACGTCTTAAGATTGTAGAGAAAGTTCATTAGTTCCGCAATTTGTCTGCCAGGGGGAGCCAATACCAACCGTGCCGTACCGAATTTCTTTCCCCTGTCACTTTTCTTCACCCACCTCGTCGTCTAGTCACATGTGGATGAACCAAAAAGTCTATTTTCCTCGGGCCTCATGCAATGTTAGTGGATGTATTGTGTCCGGCCTTTCTTCCTCAGCCTGCCACTTTCTGCCCCTTCTGCTATTGAGACAGTACTTTACAATGCAGCTATTTAAAAAAAGCCAGGGCTTTTCCCAGCAGTCAGCAGTGAATGAAAACAACGAAATCCATTTGAAGAAAGCGCATAAGTATTATTATCAAGTACAAGGTTGACTTGTGTCAACTAAATGTGTGTGGTTTTCAAAAATGCTATTTTGTTGCGGCAACTGACAGCGACAGGTCTCTCTTCATTGAAGAAATCCAGACGGACGGAGTATCAAAATGTTACCAAATTAAAAAGGTTTTATATGGAGTGTTTGCTTCCAGAAATAGCAGATCCCAGAATTCCCAGGCGACTGTCTATACGCGAACCTGATTTTATTATTGAAGCCCAAAACACAAATGCCAAAAGGAAAATCTAAATTGTACGTAAGTAAGGATTCATAACGTTCAATGCTTTTATAGTGTTGAAGAGTTTTTGCAATCAAAAATTAGCAAAATCAAATCAAACAGCTAGACTATAGTCATGGAATAGGCCTCCAGGAGAAACCACGTTAAAAAAATGAACACCGATCACTCAATCTCATGGATGGTATGGAAATGAGTTAGATTTAGAAAATAAACTCAGGATCGAAGTAATGCTCGCTGTCTTGTAACCAAGGGGTCTGGTGTTCGATATCCGGTAGGAACAAAAATCTTTAGGAGCCCGTGTTAAACTGTAGGTCCCGTCCTTAGCAACTCCCTAACAACTATTTGATTCTGTGTATATACTGAAATGTAATCTAGCCACAAATTTTTCCCACCTGACATTATACATTATACAGTTTGTTGACTCTTATCATTCAGAAAGGAATTAATGCATCAGCAATAGCATAGAAAATGCGTTGTGGTTGAGGTGTCGTTTGAAAGATACTGGCGAGACTGATAGATCACCTCCCCTAATAGCGATTTTGACCTAACTCGAAACTCAAACAAGATTACTTTACCAAGTAGCACAACAATTGTAAGCTGAACAAATCAAGCAAAAAAGGTTTAAAATGGTTGAATCAACAGTCTAATTTACAAGAATCAAGGTTGAAATAGCTTTGACAGAACAAGAATGTACTTGTTAAGAAAAATAAAACTGCTGTACTGGGTGGGAATCGATGTGAAGACCACTTCCACACGAATCCAATGCTGTAGTCACCAGACCACGGAATCACGCGCTAGCTGACTTTCCAAGCGCTATATATACTTAGTTTATCAGATCGCAAGAGACATCTGTAGTAAAAGCAGTACCGGATCTAGAAATTTTCCTATGGGTTAGCAAGGCAAAAGTTTGCCGCCTTTTCCACCGCCCTTTCCATTTTTTTTTTTTTTTACCCAAACAACACGACTGGTCGACGCGACGGGCACAACATTGTCTCGCATCACGGAGTGTACTTTTATCATCATCATCTCTGGAGCCTGTCGTGGTATCGCTATTACCAACTGCAGTAAGGCAGTAGCCTATCTGGCTGGCTTGAATCGCGATTTTGAATATTAGAGATGAATGTAGGTTCTATTGAATAACACAAAAAATGTCTTAGCGCGCCGGTATTGAAGTTTTGAACACGTTTAGTTCAATTTCAATTTAATAGGCAATTTTATTTCCTTTTTAGGAGTTTTATTTTTTTATTTTTAGCTGTTTGCCGCCCCCCTAAACGTGTCGCCCTGGGCTCTTGCCCCCTTCACCCCTAGATTCGGCACTGAGACAAAGGGTGGAAGTTGGCGAAGATAGCATACGGCAAAATAGTCTTAGCACGTGAAGGTACTTCATCGCACTGAAACCACAGCAGAAGTGTCTTGCAACGAAACAAAATTCAAATCAATTTCAAGTTTGCAAGCTTCCTCGCACAACCTTGTTCCAACAAGCTTGAATTGGGTTTATTGCAACAACCAGAAAACATTGTTTGCAAACATTATTCTTTTGAGTTATCTAAATGTTTTCAAATTGTAGCTGAAATATTTCCTAAAAGTTGGGCAACATTTGAGAAACATTTAGAAATTTTAAGAAAACAAATTATGATATTCTCCGAGAAATGCCTAGTCCACACATGCAAACATTTTCAGAAAACTCTTTCTCTCTTCTGTATTTTCAATGTGGGCATTTTTCAAGATAATTATAGTATTTACATAACTTACGTTTAAAATTATAGACAGTCTGAACAGTAGTAGCGTAACTGTTCTTCAGCCATCGCCGTTTAGGGTGAAATAGTAATCTGTATAACTATCATGTAAACTGTTACATGGCTATTATAATACACACAGAGTAACACATAATCCAAAATTGCATTGCGTTGCATTGATAAATAGATCAAACCCGGAATAGAAAACAAACCATAAAGCTTATCGTAATAAATTGTAGAAAGCGATTAAAGGTACAGTTACACTAATACATAAAGTATAGGGGTCTAAATACACCAATAAATAAGGTTTCAACCGAGGACAACTAACTCAGGAATAGTCCTATATATATATATATATATATATATATTAGAGACAT